>AUXL01000052.1:0-24467 GCA_000482185.1 Angomonas desouzai | reverse complement strand
CATTCCTTTATAAATATATATATATATAATAATCCTTTTTTTTTTTTAATTTCTTTTCTTTTTCTTTCAAGGACGCAAGACGATAACAAAGCCCTTACGTACCTCTAATAATATAAATGAAATAATGATAATAACAGTAATATAAGTATTTTGTATAATCCCAAATGAGAAACACACATCTACGAAAATATAAGAAACCCATTAAGCACAAGATAAACGTAGTTTTTTTTTTTGTTCTCTTTTTTACTTCTCATTTTACTCTTATACTCCCTATCCTTACACTTCTCTTGCCAATTGGTTCTCACTTCCTGTCTGCTCCTTTTAATCAAAGATTTTATATCTTCCTCTCTTTTTCTCTCTCTTTCTCTCTAGCTCGACGCACACAGCAATACCACCTCACACCATTAGCCCTTCTGATGTCCACCCCCGACGTCGCTGACGCTCTCCTGCAGTCCTCTAGGAATGTTGAGGCCCTCCTGCGGCAGCTGCTTGCCCTCCAAGGGGGGTCTACCCGGTCGGGGCCCTCGCCACCACACGACGAGAAAGGCAGAAAGGAACCCGAAGAAGAGGATGAGGAAACGAACCAACGATTGTGCGACTTTTGCTACAAGTGGACAGAGTGCTTTAGCTGTCCCTCCTGCGGCAGGGAGTGGTACTGCAGTGAGGCCTGTGAGACCCTCCGGCGGTACTCGCACGCCTCCCGCTGCTGGCGCGTGTGCCACCCCGCCAAATGAAAAGTTTCATTATTTGTATCCGCTACTTTATATATGTTTGTACCACATTTTTTATTTTTCTTCCACTTTTTCTTCATTTTCTTGTTCAAGAGAAAGCGTGCGAGAACACCCCCCTTAAGTGTTGTATTTTTTCCCCCCCTTTTTTTTTTTACCCCCCAAGTAGTACCAATGGAGGAAGAAATTAAAACCCTCGCGGATTGCCTTTCCGATGACTTGGCCCTGTCGCTTGAGGCGAAGAGAAGGCTGGGAGAGATACTCCGCCCCGACTCCATCGTCGCTTTGTTTCAACATGAAGAGAGCAGACTGGCGGTAACCCGTCTCCTACAGGACGCTCAACAGGTGCAGAACGATGTGGTGTACGACGTCGTCTTGCGTTCCGTGGACGCCTTGTTTCACCTACCGGAGCAGTGCTCCACACTATTAGCGTTGGACGAGGACAACGTGGTGCTTCTTTTTCTATTGGATGCCCTTGCCTCCCCCCACATTGCGCTGGCGTCTTCCGCTGTGAAGCCGACCCACACCCTCTTTTCCTTTTTACTGAAGGACGACTGCGGGAAGACGGCATTTCTCCGACCGGTCCTGGAGTCCCGCTTCCAAAATGAAACCATTCTCCGCTTCTTTGACTGTGACGACCTAGACAGCGAACTCAACGCCACCACTGTTGAATTCCTGGGGCGCTTCACTTCTTTATTAGAGTACCTTGCCACCACCACCGTCTCCTGCTTCACGGGAGACATTCTCCTCTTAGCCAACTACCTCACCGCCAGCGGCGTCGTGGGCCGGTTCCGAGAGATCCCCGCCGCGCTGGAGGAGGCGGTGAATGCGGCCTTATCGGGGGAGGACACCCTCGTCTACGAAATGTGCTGCCGCTTCTGCGGTGTGGCCACCTACCGCCACGACGCCAACGCCTCGCGGTACGGTGGTGGGTGGGTGAAGGCCTTGGGCGGGCGACTGGACCCCTCCTCCTCTCCCGTCTGGGAGTCCGGCCTGGATGCGTTGGGGATGCTTGGCGGCTCCGAGTCGGGGTTCCCGCTCGTCCGCGGTGCCGTCCCCGCCTCCTGGTGCACCGATGTGCTGCGGCACACCACCAACAACACGATCCGCCTGCCTGTCGTGCGGTTTCTCGCCGGCGTGGCGACCTCCGGCTTCATGGACCCCTCCTACATTGATGCCCCGCTCTTCACGGAGGTGTGGAAGCTGAGTCGCAACCCGGAGGAGCCCATCCGCCAGCATGTGTGGGAGGTGGCGATGGGGATGTCAGCGTTGGAGGCCTCACGGGCGCTCTGCGAGACCGCCTGTGCCTCCTATCTCTGTGGGTTCTATGAGGAGTCCAACACTAGTATCCGCCGCATCCAGCTGACCGTGGCGCGCACGCTTTCTGAAAAGGGGCACTCCTCGGATTTGGTGAAGGGAAAGTTACGCAAGTTTGCGGAGAAGGGCATCTACCCGGTGGGCTCCGTCGTCGGCACCGCGGGACTGGCTGCCTGAGACCGCATCTACTATTATTATTATGTTGCTATCACTACCCTTTTTTTTTTTACTGATTTCCTTTTTCCTTTTTTTCTTTTTTCATCCAAATGCATTCATCCCCCTCCTTTCGTTTACCTACCCTGATTATCCCTTTCTCTCCCTTTCTCCTTCGCTGTGTTGACAAACGGAAAAGAAAGTAGTAATTAGCGGGTTCATTCGATTTTCCCGTTTTTTTTTTTAGTTTTCTTATACATACAAAAAAAAAAGTATAAATAAAGAATAGAGGTACCCCTCATACAATATAATACACACCGTAAACTCCGCTAGTATGTCCGTACGTGAAACCGCTGTTGTTTTGATCGACGGCCCGGCGCTGATCCACCGCTGGTACCACCGATGGAGTTTCACCGTGAAGCAAGGCGCTAATGTAGATGCCAAGCGCTTTGCCATCAAAAACGCCCGCTACACCCTCTCCGTGGCGCACAGCTTTGACCCTAGCCACCTCGCCCAGAATCTTCTCTCCCCCCAAGTGGAGTACGCCCACACCCCCAAGCACAACAAAATTATCGTGTGCTTTGACCAGGGCGATGGCGGTCGACGAGAGATCTACGCGGACTACAAAAAGAACCGCTCCACCATCGCGAGGGAGCCGGAGCTGGCCGTGATGGAGAAGGTGGCCAAGATAGTGTTCATGGATGAGCCCGCGGGCACGACTCTGGTGATCCCCGACTCCGACCCCAAACTAAAGACGGTGAACGCTGAGGCCGATGACATGATCGCCACCGTGGCCCTCCGCAACCAGAAGCTCAAGGTCCCCACCGTCGTCATGTCTCACGACTATGACCTCTATCAACTCATTGACGACCACAACAAGAGTTACAACTATGACATCCGCACCAAGTATTTGGTGTCGGAGAAGGGGGTGATTGACCGCCTGGGCGTGCATCCCAAGTTGGTGCGGGACTACAAATCGCTCGCCGGGGATGCCTCGGATAACGTCCCTGGTGTGTCTGGTATCGGCAAGGTGCGCGCTAAAGCACTGCTGAAAAAGTACGGCGACTTAGACGGTGTTCTCACCAAAGGCGTCAAGAAGGAGTCCGGCCGTTTGGGCGATGTGCTGCGCGCGGGAGTGAAGGAAGCGGAGATTTCGAGAGAGTTAGTGGACTTCAGAATGTGTCCTAAAGTGCTGAAGACGGTGGAGGCTTTTCTAAAAAAGAAGACAGGTTGAAGAGGTGTAGAAATAGAATTGGCACGCAAAAGAAGAAAAGCGAAATGAACCCATTACATTCATAAACATCAGCGGAAATATTAGGAACTTACTCTCCGCTTCTTTATAGATCAACAACGCAAACGAGTTTTGTACATAGAGCCCTGACCATTTCACGACGATACAGCTGAAAGGACAGCAACGATATAAAGTTGATAAGGAGGGCGACAGTATTGTAATCTTCATCTAACACAGTAGCATAGATACATAGAGCTTTTAATATATATATATATATGTAGAACATCTAATTGTTCATGTTCTTCAAAAACTCTATTCTTTTTTTATTATTCCATTCACCGGTTTTTTTTTTCCCCCTTTTCTTGCACTATGCTCTCTTGTTGTCGTACCTTTTCTACCCCTCTCTTCCTCTATATTCCTATAAAGCGAGTATATAGAATTATCACCTTTCATATTTACATTACCCACACTCACACAAAGTAACGATAGCAACACTCACTAGTGATGGAGGACGAAGACACCAAGAAGCCCTTTTCCGATAATAGTGAGACGGCCGCCAACGACAGGGCGTCCTCTGATTCCTTCTCCCACTCCCTCCCTCTCCCCAAGTCCTTCACGATACTACACCGGGACACCCACCTCACCTCCGTCCTCGGCGACGCCAGCGACCTCTGGGAGCCCACCGTCGGCGACCACCTCTCCCCTGCCTTTGAGCACGGCGCTGGTATTGTGCTGGAGGAGTTCCTGGGGGAGATGGAGCAGAGTGTGGAGATGGTAGCCACGGAGCCCTACAAGAAGGAGCCCCCTCCCAGTGGACTCCCGCTAGATTCCCTCGCCTTGAAGGTTATTTTTGAAAAAGGCAAGACCGGCTTCGAAAGCGAAAAGGTGTTTCCGATCGCCAAAGACACCATCGTCGCGGGGCGGTACCGCATCGAGGAATTTGTAGACTCCGCCTCTTTCTCCCGCACAGCGTGTTGTGTGGATATAGAAACCGGCAATCAGGTGTGCCTCAAAATTCTGCACAACTCCAAAGAAAACTTTGATCAGAGCTTAGACGAGGTGAAACTGCTGCGGCTGGTCAACGACGCCGCGGACCCTAACGAACATTCCATCGTGGAGCTATTTGACTACTTTTACTACAAGGAGCACATGTTTATTGTGACCGAAATCTTAGCCGACAACCTGTACCAATTCAACAAGTACAATAGAAAACACGATGAAAAGCTTTATTTCACCCTCGCCCGTGTTCAATCCATCACTCGGCAGATATTGACGGCACTTCGTCTGATTCACTCCCTCCACATTATTCACTGCGACCTTAAGCCGGAGAATATTCTCTTCAAGTCGTACAGCAAGTGCTTGATCAAGGTGATTGACTTTGGGAGCAGCTGCTTTTTCACCGACGTGCTGAGCTCCTATGTTCAGTCCCGTTGCTATAGGGCCCCTGAGGTCATCCTAGGCTGCAAGTATAACGACAGAGTGGACATTTGGTCTCTGGGCGCCATTCTCCCCGAGCTCGCCACTGGTCGCGTATTGTTCGAGAACGACACCGTGTCGGCCATGCTGGCGCTCATCACATCCGTCTGCGGCCCCCTCCCTAGTCGCATGTTGCACGAGGGGCGGAACACCTCCTACTTTGTCACCAAGCACGGCGCCTTTTATGAGTACATTGAGGAACGACTTATTTTCCACTTCCCCGAGTCGGTGTCGGCCGATGCGGATCGATTGGGGTTTGCGGACGAGGATTACTTAGATTTTGTGAGGCAGTGCCTCACGCCAGACCCCCAACACCGCCCCTCCGCGGCGGAGCTGCTGGAACACCCTTTTATCACCAAAACCTACTAGAATGAATTTGAACCTTGAAAACCACCCGTAGATTGTTTACATAAATTATTACAGCATTTCATTATATTACAATTTTTACCTTTCTTCCAACGGGAGCCGCCCGTCACCAACCACAGAGAGAGAGAGAGAACCGAAATCGAACGATTGGCTCGCGCCAATAGAGCAATATTTGCCGTGTTTCCAAGACTTCAAAAAAAAAAAAAAATAATACCCAAAGTGATGTAAATGAAATGGGTAATTTTAGCTACCTCTTCTGCTTTGCCTTTTACTATTTTCTCTTTCTCTCTCCCCCTTTCTCCCACCACAGCTCGCCATGTCAAATCCCCCTTTGCAAGAGCCTCCCCTACCCCGCTATCGGTTCAACGAGGCGACTGGAAAGTGGGCGAAGGAGGGCGCCAAGAGTAAACCCGCCCAGACAGCCCCCACCGCGGACCCCAACGCTTTTGACAGCTCCTACGACTACTTCCTAAGAAGGTCGTACGCGGTGAAGAACAAGGTCACTCGTGAACAAAAACTAGAGGAGGAAAAGAAGGAAACGAGGAATAAGATTGATAACTTTGAGGAGAAGCACCTCTCCGAGGATAATGCGCCGCTGCTGCCGACGGACACCGCCCTAGACACCAAGAAGAGCGACCCGGGCAACCCGCTGCTGGGGTTTCTGTCCGGGGTGTCGCTGGGCACCATGTACCGGGCGCTGGTGTCGCTCAAGGGGTCTGTCAGCTCCCCCTTCAAGGTGCAGCTCACCCCTGTGGAGCGGCAGAGCGTTTATATGGAGTTTCAAGACTTTCAAGAGTTTCTGTCGCTGGTGCGACCGTCGTCCAGGGTGAGCGAGGAGTATGAGAGGGAGATGTTTACTCGCCTCGCGAACGGGTGCGACCAGCAGCGGGTGACCACCTTCGACCTCTTTTCCTTTTTAGTCAACCACACCCTCCACCGTAAACTAGACCTGGCGGTGGAGATGATATTTTTCGCCTTTGATGTCGAGAAGCGCGGCCTCATCCCCGTCGAGGCGATGCACCCCCGCGTCATGGAGGCGTGGGCGGAGGAGAACACCTTTGGCAATCTGAGGGACAGCTGGTTCAAGCTGGCGGAGGCGCTGCGGCAGGAGGAGCAGTTCTTGGGGAACAATATGATTGCCGGGACGCCGTTCCTAGACATGGACTCTGTCCGCGCCCTGCTGTGCTCCTCCGACAGTCTGTTTGAGGTGGCGAACAGCGTTGATCTGGAGGGAGGGGACCCGAAGGCCAAGTCGGCCAGGAAGGCCCACTAGTGTTTTCCCATTCATGTATACTTACTACACTCTTTTTTTTTTGTTGTGTGTGTGTGTGGTGTCTAGTTTACCGTTTTGCACTGGAGTGCAGGTATTTTGTTGCTTTATTACTAGTTAAACCCCACGCGCCTATTTTTCCCTTTCACTCTCTTTTTATTTTTTGAAATTTACTTACTATTCTTGACAAAAGGGCTAACGACTTACCCATCCCTAATAATATACCGTTTTCTCGAAATACCTAACCCATTCCGAAACGTTAACTTCAATGATGAGCGATTCTTTATCCAAGGAGGAACTGGCTCAACTGCGGGAATCCACCGCTCTCACGGAGACCCAACTGCAGCGATTATTTAAACGGTTTCGTGCCTTTGATAAGAGCGGCAGTGGCGTTATCACCAAGGAGAATCTCACCGTACTACCCTCCCTCGCGTCGAACCCGCTGGTGGACCGTGTGCTGGCGGTGATGGCGTCGGAGGGTCAAAGTGGGGTTCGCTTTGCCGATTTCGCCAAGGCGGTTTCTGTTCTCACCACTCACGCCAATAGAGAAGAAAAGCTGCGCTTTACCTTTAAAATGTACGACATTGATAACGACGGTAAAATTAGTAATAAAGATTTATACGAGACGCTGAAGATTATGGTGGGAGTGAATTTGACCGGCGTCCAGCTACAACAAATTGTTGACAAAACATTCATTGAGGTGGACGCCGATCGTGACGGTTTTATTAACTTTGAGGAATTTGAGGCACTCGCCGCCAGTAGTGACTATGGGGACCGACTAAGCCTGCACGTGTAGCAGGGATGCAACACCATGCTTTTATATCAACACATACGCACACACATATATATATTTCGCTATTCAACTGTTTATTGTAGTAATTGTTGCCTTGGGTTCTCCGCTGAGATTTTTCTACACTCCACCTTCCACAATGAACCAATTCTTACCTCTTTTTCATTTTTTTTTTCTCTCATTTCAATACCATTCAGATTGCAAGAAACCTAACGGTAAAGAATGCTCCGTCAGACCCCCGTCACCCTCAAGAAGGGGTGGACCCACAACCCCGGGCGCACGAGGCGAGGCGGTAAGAACTTGGCCTGGCGCCCCAAAATACTAGAAAAAACACTAAACGAGTTCGTCCCCCTCAACCTAGTCCACCCCCGCCGCCACCCCAACAGCTGGCAGGAAAGGCAGTTCAACTTTCTGGGCTATACGAAGTGGCCTAAAGAGATTGGTTTCTACAACGCCGGCGACAACTTTGAGGTGACCCCGGAGGCGAGCTGGCGGGTGTATCAAAAGTGCCGCGATGAGGAGTTCTGGGGAAAGCTGCACAATGAAAAGATCATAGTCAACCTCTTGCCCGAGGTGGAGAAGAATCCGAAGGAGTACATGGAGCGAGTACGGGACATTTTCCGCCACCATCTGACGCGGTTCGGCGCAGATCATTACATCTACAACGCCGTCATGCAGGCCGCCGCCTTTGCCAAGGACTACCCCCTCTGTGAGGAGCTCTTCAACGAGATGGTGAGCCTCGGTCTAGAGCCCAACGCGCAGACCTACGTCAACATGATGCTGGCCGGCAAGCTCTCCAACGTTCCCAAGGAAAAGATGGAGCACTACTTCAAGGAGGGCATCCAGAGCGGCGCGGTCCCGGCGGTGATGCGTATCGACACAGAGTTTCAGATGTGGATGGACCAGTTCGACCGGTTGGGCTCCTTCACAAGCGAAAAGGGATTCCTCTCCGTCAACGTGGAGGGCGCGAAGCCGATGCCGAGGGATATGTTCGCCATCTGGGGCTGGCACCGGTCCGAGTCCAAGTATGTTAGTAGAGAGAAGATGGTGTCGGAGCAGGTCCGTAGTCGTGTGCACGGAGGCAAGGGCTTGATCGGCACGGTGTTCACCAAGAACTTGCGCCGACCGTGGGCAAAGTACAATGGACTGTTCCCGTTCGACTTCAATGGACCCTTTTACCGACCGGGCACTTCCTTTCCCGACGCCCCACCCCACCGAGTGGAGAATTAGCGAAGGCAATCCTGTGGTCCTTGACCCATGAAGAGAATCACTCACACATACACACAAGTGAACTAGTCAACACAGTAAATTACTACATTAACCAAAGTATTTACATCTTCCTTTTTTTTTTTAATTTACCATGATATTTTATTTTTTGTGCAACTGTACGTGTAGTCTACAATTCTCTTTTTTTTCCCTCCCATCTTTTTGTCTTCTCATTTGTGAACCCCGTTTTAGGTATTTTCGACCTTTTTTTTTCTCTTTTCTTGCTTCTTTCGCTCACTGATGACGTCAGTAAAGGTCCATTTTATTTTAACAGGTGCCTGTCACGTCGAGTACTCCGGGAGGCAAATCGCCATGACGATACCGCTGGAGCAGGAGGACGGGCGGCCCACCACTGTGCTAGATATTACCCATCAGGTGCGGCGAGAGTGGCCGGAGGAGCTCAAGGAAATGAAGGATGAAATCGCCTCGACTAGATTTAAAGTGTTGAAAACCGGCAAGCTGCTCGGTGACAATGACGCCTTCAAGGACACTCTCACCCCTAGCGAATTAGAGAACTGCACCGAGACGGCAGAGGAGCAAAAGGCCATCAATATGCATCTGGTGGTCCAGCGAAACACTGTGTCGGAGAGCCCGAAGCCCGAGGACAAGAAAGAAGAGGAAAAGCCAGTAGCCAAGGATGAGGAGGACCCCGTGCCGGTGCACCAGGGGGCGGATCGCAGCGGGGACAACGCCTCCAACGACGATGAGGAAATCAAGCGTTGCTGCGCTGTCATGTGACGAGGGAGTAATGAGCGATTTAGCTTAGTTGTAAACTGTAAAGGTGAAGGCGATGTTAATGTACATTTTTCGTTTCCTAGAAACTAAAACTGTGGCGACGAATTCCTGTAACTTTACTTCTTTTTTTTTTTTGTTGTGTGTGTGTGTGTACGTGTAGACAGCGGACCTGTGACAACAGTGAATATATTCTTCCATGTTGTTTTGACATGTACCATTTTTTCTTCTTTCCTCTTCAACTCCCCCTTCAAAAATTAATAAATAGACCACTCGCTTCTAAGCGAATTTGATTATTTGCACTTTTTAAATTATCTAACAAAAAAATGGAGAAAATAAGCAAGCTTTCGTCACTCTTTTCCAAGAAGGAGGAGGCAGACGGAAACCTAAACGAACACGAACGCCGGGATAAGGCGTTGCAGTGCTACAAGGAGGCCACACGAGACCACGAGAAGGCGATAAAGGACCTCTGCTCCAATCTGAAGGCGTGTATGAAGTCCCTGAACGCGGTCACCGACTCCCTCGTGCGCCTGTCCAAGTACACGCCCCAGCCGGTGGTGGCCAACGGGGCCGCGACGCTGCACACGGGGGTGAAGGAGCTGCTAGAAGGGAAGGAACTGGAGGACCTTCTGGAGGAGCTCGAGTACTCCGCGAAGGAACGCTATGTCCCCGTGATCAAGGAGAGAAGAGAGGTTCGCGATGCGTGCAAGAGGACGGAGAAGGCACTGAGCACCTACGACAGTGCGAGAAATCAGTGCAACAAGTTGGAAAAGAAAAAGGAGTTGGGCGAGAAGGAAAGGGAAGCCTACACCACGCAGTGCCTCTCCCGCGATTCACTGGCGGTGGAGTACCGTCGTTACGACGAGGAGTGTTCGGAGCGGTATGGGGAGTATTTGAAGAATATGGGAGACACCGTGCTGGACGACTGTCGCGAGCTCACCGCCACGTTTCACTCCTTTTACTCTACACTATCTTATCAATTTCGAAAGTTTGAGGAACTACTGAAGCAGTCCGCCGCCTGCTCCCTTTCCGAGGGCCTCAGTCAGTCCAATGTAAGTGCCTGAGGGGGCGCGGCTTTAACGTTATGACTTAAATTTAGTAAAGCAGTCATCTATTTTTGTACCGCCACCCGAAAAAAATTGTACTTTCTTTTTTCTTTTATTCTCTCTTTCCCCTTTCGGTTTGATATATACGCATTTTCACTATTCTTACTGTTTTTTTAATATTATTTTTATTTACCCCCTCGCTTGTATTTAAACTTGTACCACCATTTTTGTACCACCATCCGACCTATAACTGTGCAGAGTATTGAAGCGGGAACCTAAATTGCTACTTCCCCGCTCCATGCCTTCCGCTAAAAATAACAAAAAACAAATAAACGAAAAAAACAAAAAACAAAACAAATGAATGATAATACTCATTATGATAGAAGCCATAAAAGCCCCTTCTCGTGAATTCTTTCTCTCCCTTCCTCTTTTTTTTTCTTCTTTATTGCTCACTTTCCCACTCCATTAGAAGTATGTTTGCCCTTAGCGCGGGTGCGGTACTAAACGCCTCGTTTAGTTCTTCCGTTGGCTCTGAAACAAGCATATTGACCTGTGGCGACCGTTCCTCCCAGAACTGCCCCATCGAACGACTGCCACGGGAAATTTTGCTTCGAATATTTCTTCAAGTTATCCGAGAGGATGACTACAACCTTGAATGGATTGGCGTCTTTTCTAGTGTTTGCCGACATTGGTACTCGGTGTGCAATCACTCCCTCTTGTGGGAGACCGTGTGAAGCATTCCTTTGTGATTTACCCTTTTGTGTGGTGGTTGCGGTCCTCCCCGTGGGACTCCTCTAGCCAAGAGGTGATGGACCGCATGTGCGCCCTGGGGGCGGTGGAGGCGGAGGAGGCTCTCCTGGAGGACGACGATCTATCCAGACCGGTCCCTCCTCCCAGCCGGCACACCGTCACGTGGGCTTATGACAAGGTAAGGCGTTACAAGGAACGTAGTAAATACTACAAGTACGTCCAACGTCGACGTAGCTTTGTGTTGCATATATTTTTGTCCTTCACGCTGTGCTCCCTCACGGCGGCCATCACGGTGGCAATGTTGATATCGGAGGGATACTATACCGAGTGGATGAACCGCAATACGGTGTTTACCCTGTTGTACATTTGCTACGCCTTTATTGCGGCCATCATCATTTCGAATATAGTGATGCAAGCCCACTTTGAGCCCCAACCACTCCTCCTTCGCCTCATGAAGAATCGCATGATGATCATCGCCTCTGTGGCCTCCCTCGTCTTGGGGGTGTGCGATGTAATCGCGCCCACGGTACTACTGCAGATCAATCTAAACCGCAAGAACCGCTTCTCATGGATGTGGTGTGGGATCACGGTCATTCTCTCCTTCTTTCTGTGGCAGCTCTACGTGGTGGTGTGCCTCATCCCCGAAGCCAAACAGCAACTCCGCCAACAACGACGCTCCTTTAGCCCTACAAAGGGGATTCAGTTTGTTCTCCTCAACATCCCAAACGCCTTTCCTACGCTGTTCGCGATTAGTTCCATGTGCGGCCTTAACTATGTTCAATACAAGAGTCGGTTGTTTGTCCTCGTTAGCTCCTTTCCCGCCACCGTCACCCTCGCCGTGCTCGCCCTGGTCTGCTTCCTCGACTACCACGCCATTCACCGCAGCAAGGACCTGGTGACTGGCATCTGTCTCTCCATCGCCACCTTCTTTCCCCTCTCTCTGATGCTGTGGGAGTTCCGTGGATGGAATCTGCTTCCGCTCGCCCTCTCGTGCTTCGGGTTCCTCCTCGCCCACTTTTGGTTCGCGGTGCGCATTGCCTGGCTTGATTTTCTCACATCCAAGTCCTTACGATCGGCGTCGGTGGTGGAAAAGAAGGAAAAGTAACGCCTTTTTTTAATTCAGATTGGAGGGATTTTTTTTTTTTTGACAGCGATGAACTCATATCATTATCCATTTACACTAATCAGAATAATATTCAACAAACGGATCCCACGGTTTCTTTACAATTTTTTTTCTCTCTTATTTTTGATTTGCTTCACTTTTCCCTTTTTCCTTTTCAATACGTATAACTAAAACAAACAAACAATTACTCGCACAAATGCACATCTTAATAAATAAATAAAATCAATCAATATAAAGTATTAAAATATGCTATTAACTCCGCTTTTCGTATCTGTAACAGTACTCCCATGTTGGGAAACAATTTTTTTTTTTTTTTTTCTATTATCCGTCCTATAGCAGATCAAAGATTTCTATAGAGTAATCCCAATGGCGCTTACACAATGCAAATTATTTCCTTTACCCCTCCACACTCTCTTTTTTATTCTTCACTCACATTATAAAAGATCCTCACTTTTTTCCCTTTTTATTAAGCTTTCTTAACACTTTTACCATTTTTTTTTTAAAAATTTCCGTTGTTTTATTTATTAAACCATGTCATTCAAGTGGTTCTCTCAGACTGAAACTCTCCGACGGAGAAGGGAACAAGGACTCCACCCCATCAGCGAAGTGTCTCGCTCCCTTCTCTTCATCATGGGCTTTTTCTGCAGCATTTGCGTCTCCCTCACGTACGCCTTTGATCTCTTTTCCACCCAATTCCGCAATCAGTTCAACCTCTCCGTCGGCGATCTCTCCACGATCAGTACCGTCGGTCTGGTGTTCTGCTACCTCCTCATCCCGTACAGCTTCATCTATGAGCGGTTCGGTCCTTTTGTGCCTTTTCTCATCGCCGGCGGCGCGGGCTTCATTGGCGCCCTCTGCCTCGGCTTGGTGTTTGACGGTCATATCAAAGGCAATGTCGCCGTACTCAGTGTCCTCTACGCCTTTCTGAATACCGCCAGTGGTTTGTTTGATATTACGTATCTCACGACCATTTTTGAGGTCTTCCCCCGCAACCGTGGTCTGTATGTGTGCCTGGGTAAGGTGATGGCGGGACTGGGCAGCTCTATCTTTGCCTGTATCAGCGCCACCCTCTTCAACGGAAATGTAACCGGCTTTATTTACTTTATCGCCGCCCTGTGTTTGGTGGTCGCGGTCTGCGCCGCCTTCGTCGTGGTGCTCCCTCCCTACATTACGAACCAGTGGAGGGCACGCCGCCAGCACACCCCGGAGGAACAACTCGAGCTGGAGATGAGTCGTCACTACTATGAACACAAGAGTGTCCCTTTCCGCCGGACGATGGTTGGCTACATCGTCGTCGTGTGCATCATCATTTTTGTCACCATTGAAGCCCCTGTGATGGCGTACACACAAGTCAGCAAGGGAGGAAAAATCGCCATGGGTGTGATTATCATTCTTCTGACTTTTTGCATCTTTTTCATGGCCCTGCCGTTGAAGTGTCTGGGAGGGGTGAACGAGCCCGCACCCCCGGAGGAAGAGCTAAGAGTCCTCCGCCAGTACTACACCGAACTCAAGCAGATTCCCTCATCGCCCAGCTCCACCGACTCTATCGTCGCGAATGCGAAGCCCCACGAAGAAATCACCGGTACTGCCGTCATGGACGACTTTGCCGACCTAGAGGCGCTCGCCGACCCCAAGTCAATAAAGGAGGAGAAACCGGAGGCCGCCGAGTTCTTTGTGAAGGAGCGCCGGCAGGATCCCGCGTATGGCGGGGATCGCCTGCGGGACTACTTTTTGCGGGTGGACCTGTGGCTCGTACTGGGGTATCTCATCTGCGTCCTACCCCTCGCGGTTCTCGTCTCCTTCAACAGTTCCTCCATTTCCATCGCCAAGACCGGAGAGAAACGTTCCCAAGAGCTCTCCACGCTCTACACCGCCTTTCTTGGGGTGGGAAATGCCTGCGGCCGCATCATGGTGGGGGCCTTCGAGGCCTACGTCCAGCACCAACCCCGCGACCGAAAGCGTCGTCTACTGTTCACCCATGCTCTCCCCGTGAATGCCTTGCTCCTAGTGGTGGGCGGTGTTCTGCTGTTGGCCCTCCCAGGGAAGGTCATTCTGCTCCCGTTTATTCTCATCTACATGCAGAACGGCATGACCCAAGCCCTCATGGCCCTCACCTTCACTTGCTTGTTTCAAAAGTTCCACAACACCCTCTACGGGGCTGGATTCTGCTGCACTGTTATTGTGGTGATTTGCTTTAACCGCCTCCTCTTTGGAATGTACAATGACAACCAACACAGCAAGTTGGGCCTGCGACAGGAGGAGGAGTGCGACCAGTTCCGCTGCGTGATGGTGCCCTTGATTGTCTGCACCTGCTTCGCCGCGGTGGGCTCGGTGGTCGGCCTCGTGCTGCACCTCCGCTACAGCAAGTTTGTCCATGCCTCCCGAAAGACAATCGAAGAAAAGGAGGAGATGACGAGCAGCGATCCGATAGAGTAAATAATGCTTATAATAATAATAATAAATAAATAAATAAACAACAACGATAAAAAAAACAATGGTAAATCTAACAACATATATACAGTAAAATAAATCAAAAATGATACAGAGAAATAGAAAACAAAAAATTTTGACAGTGTCTAGGGGAAACTTGGGGACCAACCCGCCCCTTTACCACTGTCAAGAAGAATGAAAGGGCTCCGTCTCTTAATTCGTTTTCTTTTCTTTTTTTTTTCTCTCTCAAAAATCAAACCGTTCTTTTTTTATTCTATTTTAACGACAATATATATAAAAAATAAAGGTGATTCTAGTATTCCATATCTTGATAGGGAGAAATTAGGGGACAAACCCGCTGCCTTCAAGTTTCTAGACTCATTACTTTTTTTTTTTTTTATTCGTCATTTTTTTCCCCCTTTTTTATTTATTTATTTTACTTTCAGTGTCTCTTGTTGTATCAAAATTTTATTTCATAATACCATTAAATACAGTTTTGTAATTTTGTTTTTCTTTCATTTATACTTTTTTTCATCTCTGTCTTTGGGTGATCAAGGTTGCTTTGATATATAAACTTCCATCTGCCCTCTCTCCCCCCTCCCCTTTTCTTTCTTCGTTTAGGTTACATTGAGGCAGAGACTATTTTTATCTCTCTCTCTTTCCATTGGGTTTGCTTCCTGCATCCACCTATCCAGATAGATTAGAATTAGTGATTTCATGAACAGAAGTGTGGTAAACTACCAAGAATACACTTCCTCTGCGTACTGGAGGCGCTCCGACCAACTGAGAGGACTTATCAAGAACCACACCGATTTAGTCGCCGAGAGCAGTGCTCTCGCCACGCCTGGCAATGTATTCACTACCGCGGCTCTTTCTCTCTGTCCGCGTGAGGACGCACTCGCCGTGTTGCTGAGCCCCTTTTCCGGTATTTGCTCCGTCGGTCTGCTACCGTTTGATGGTCAGAGTGTGCACCTCGATCATGTCAGCCAAATGCGATGGCTGGATCTGCCGACCGATGTGAGGGCGGCGTCGGTGGAGTGGACGGACGAGCTGCTCTTCCTGGGGTGCAACCGGGGTCGTATATTTGTGTCCGACACCTCTGTCGATACCGTGGCGGAGAAGAGCGGTGTCTTCACCCCTTGTGGGGCGCTCTACTGCAGCGAGGAGGAGCGACCGGTGGGGGAGGTGGTGATATCGCACAGCGCCCACTCCATGAACACCGCCGTCCGCAGCGTCCGCGTCAACCGTGGGGTGAATGAGTCCTACATTGTCGGCGTCAAGAGCCACAAGGCGTTTGTTTGGGACCTCGAGGGCAGTGCAGTGCCGGTGAGAGAGTGGGCTCCTCATGAGGACGCCGCCGACACGGCCCCTGTGACGTTTGCGCGGTGGGCACCGGGTAGTGCCTCTGTTGTCCTGACGGGTACCTACGACGGCAATGTCATGCTGGTGGACACTAGAAGTGGTGAACGCAATAATGGTCTCTCCTTCGCAGTCCGCAAAGGCTACGCGTGCAACAGTGGGGATTTCAATCCCCTCTTACCCTCTGTCTTTGCGACCAGCTCCAGCGATGGCACCTTTTCCATTTTCGACGTGCGGTACAGCTCCCAGGCGGTGCTCTCCGTGCCGTCGCTGCAAGGCGATGTTTCTTCGCTGAGGTGGATGAATTTAAATTCCGATCTGCTGGTGACGGGGGGAACGGACGGCACGGTGGCGGTCTGGAATATCCGCTCTCCTCCGACCTACTGCGTTGGTCGAGTGCAGTACACCTACAGCGTCGCCAACCTCGTCACGACCGAGACCTACCTCGAGCAGCGGGCGCTGGGCATCAGTGTGGGCGGTGAGCTCACCTCCACTGGACTGGATATCGAGGCCATGATGCGTCTGGCACCGAATCCCATCGGGGGGAGCGCGGGGTCCAAGTCCAAGGAGGAGGTGGCGCAGATGGTGGAACAGGAGACCGCGGCGTGTGGTCTGCTCTACACCCGTCAGCTCCGGGATGCATTTGCGTTACTCTCACAGAGCGCCCAGGACCGACTTTCGCACGGGGACACTGAAGTGGCACTCCGGGTGGTGGGTCTAATGGATGTCAACCGCGTCGCGCCGGTGGACTACGCGTCTCTTATCGCCAACAAGACGGAGAATCCTGTTTCACAACTCTCAATGAACGGCGTACGTCAGGCGTTTGAGTCGCAGCTGGAGCGCACCTCTAGTCACCTCAGCACCTCCATCGCCCTATCCCGTATCCGCGGCTTAGAAAAACCCGACAGTTCGGACTTGCGCAAACTGGAGGCACTGCGTCTCAACATTATGCTGTCCCAGGTGCTGGCGACCCAAGACCCGGACAAGGTGGCAATCGGCGTAGAAAAGGCGCTGGAGTTTCTCTCCTCCCATCCAGAGAGCTTTGAACTGATTGACGACGATATTGTCTGCGGTATTGTGTCCTTGCTGCTCAACAAGAACTTTGAGGCTGGTGAGAAATTTGTGAAATTTCTCCTCAACAAGCTTAGTATGCCGGAGTTGCTCACCATGTCCATGCCGTTGCTCAAGCGTATTCTGTGTACCGCACAGGAGCCCCTCATTGCCAACGACGACAGTAAGGTCTCCCGCCGACTGCGGGATCGATTCTTTAGGGATATCCCCGCCGCGCAGGATGCCGTTCTGACGCAGCTTTCGGTGACGAGACTGGGTATTGAGAACTATAAAGAAGTCATTGCCACCATCAACGCCTATCAGAGTCGGTGCATTGAGCGCGATTTACCAGGCATTCACCGTTGGCTCGGCATCAAACCCATTCTTCTCTATCTTCACTGCCTCAGTGCGGATTCCAACTACGTCTCCCTGTTCTGGACCAGCGTGCAGTGCATTGAAGCCTATGGTCAGTTCTCCGGCGTACGACAGATTGAGAATGTGCTGTTCGCCGTGGTGGATCGCATCAACGCCGCGGCCGGGAAGTTGGCGGAACAGCTAGACCACCTCGCCGACACAGAGCGTCTTACCATCCCTATTCTGCGCCAGATCGACAACGCCCTCAAGACGGCCCACGGGTTCCTCTCGGTGCTCATACGCGTCCAGCTGGAGTGCGAAAATGTGGCGCTCGACAGCAATCTCGGACAGGTGCCGCCTTTGATGGAGACCATCCTTAATGTGCTCAACAACGCGTCGGAGGATGTGCTGGAAATGTGGGGAGGGGTGGTGGACCTACTGATCGACTCCCCTCAGCCGGACATTGTGAAAAAGTACTGTCTGTCTTCTATCCGAGACTTTTCCTTCACCATTGAGGATCTCATGGAGGTGTCCGCGAAGGGGGAAAAGGACGAGCAGTTGAACTCTATTTTGGATGTGTGTGATGATTTTTTGGATGCCATGACGCAACAATAGCATCACCCACCCCCGCATCTATAAACAGCAACAACTCTGTATACTATAAAGCTTTGCTACCACTATCGTTGCCCATATGATTTGATTTGATTTTTTTTTTTTTTTTGTCTGTTATCAAGAAAGCTTTTATTTTTTAAATTTTCCTCGTGGGTGTATTCGGCTGTATGACGCCACCATTCCTTTTCTTTTGTTTAAAAATAATCAATATTTTCTCCCCCTCTCACCTTAGCTTTCCTACTATATTAACCCTTTTTAGTAACCACCCCCGAATGTTGCGGTGCCCCCTTCGCTCGTCGATCCGTTCCGTCCTGGGAAGTGGAGTGTCCTTGTGTAGCGCCCGTTTTAAATCGGAGGGCGTCACCCCCAAAAAAGCAGGATCGGGAAACATGTTCAAGGCTCCCCCTAATGTGGGTCCCGGCAGAGAGCACGACGAAGCAAACCCCTACAAATCGTGGCAACACCTCAACCACACTTGGCTGCTGATGATGTGCGCCGGCTGTCTGGCCGCCGGTATCCTGGCCGGGCACTTTGTCGAGGTGGATGAGACGAAACTAAAGCCGAAATTTGTAAAGGAAGAGGTGATTGAGTCGGCGTGCAAGAGTTCGAGTTCCGCCCCGATCTCGCCGCTACTAGTATCCGCGTGGCCTTTGTGCTGGCGGCACGGAGGGCCGGGTTCCCCGCCGACAGTGTGGAGGAGTCTTGTGCGGTGGTGGAGGGACTGGAGGACGTGGCGGGGGTGCTGAACTTTCTGTCCAACACCTACCAAGGCACGATGGAGGATGTGGTGTCCCTCGCCGCGGTGGCGGGGGTAAAGTTCCTCAACGGTCCCTACGACAAAGTGCTGGAGGAGTGGCAGTGGGGGCGCAATGACACGGACACCGTCATCTCCCGCAATATCCCCACCGACCCCAACGTGAAGCACTTTTCCATCCCCACCATTTTAAAGGCGCTGGGCGGTTTGACCGATGAGGAGTGTGTGGCGCTTCTGGCCTGTCACAGCGTGGGGGAGTTCCACGGGCACGTCAGCGGGGTGGACGGCGCCACCCACACCGGCAAACGGTACACCCTCAACAATGAGTACTATCAATTCCTTCTGGCCAACGAAAAGAAGTTTTCCCCTCTCAAGGTGGAGCGGTCGGACGAGAACAAGTCGGTAAAGAATCTGCCGACCAACTTGATGTGCACATATGTACAGGGGAAGCGAAAGAAGCGGATGTGCGTTTGCAGCGACAATGAACTTCAGGCGCTTTTAAAGAATAAAACTTGGCGTGTGATTGTGGAGAAGTTCGCAAAGGATGAGAAGGCGTGGTCGGACGCCTTTCAGTCCGCCTACACCAAGATGATCAATAGCAATTTCCGCCGTCTTCGGGTGTACTCTAATCCGAATGAGAAGTAAACTTTAATTGAGTAATGGAGTGTACACCGGGGGGAAAACAAACCGGAAATAACAACAACAACAACAACAACAACAACAACACAAAGCCGTTCATTGTGCCAGCTCAAATCTCACAGTATCCTAAAGACCTATCACACAAATACACAAATACATGTCTTTTGCATTTCATTTGACGTACTGGTGTGCGTTCTGTATATCAGTCGCAATGTTCATATAAATGCACCAATCCCTTTCTATTTTTTCTCCCCTTTCACACCGCTCTCCTTGCTCTCTTCAAAAAGATAAAAACTAGAAAAAGTAAAATAAAAAGAAACATGTCGGGGAAACCTCCGCTCACCCGGCGACCCGCGTCCGCGGCCGCCCCTTATCAGAAAAAATTTAGCCACAAAGGCCCCTCGAAGACGGCCCCTCCTACCCCCGTGCAGCCCCCGTGCGAGTGTTGCAAGGAGACATGCGCGGCCACTCAGATGGGCATCGACGCCTATCACGAATTATTTCAGCACGCCAAAACCATAGCGGTACTAGACACCTTCTCCCACCGTATCGAGGAAGATGGGTGGTGGCGACTGGTACAGCTGTTGGACCTAGATAACAACTTAGATTGAGATGTTTCTCTTCATTTANACTATTTTTTTTTTTAAACCCTTTCTTGCTTACTTTACTGTATAGATAGATAAGTACCTATCGGATTTTACCCTTTTGTGGCGTGCTATCGATTCTCGTTGTTCCAGCCTTTTTCAGTCCTTTTTGTTTTTTGATTTATTATTTCTTCCCCCTTTTTTGTCCCTCTCTTTCTTTAGCGAAAGTCATTTATTTAGACCTTTTTTTTCTTTGTCGTCTCTCTTTTCACCCCGTGATCGATGACAGAGTACATTGAAAAAACCCAAAAAGAGTTGGGGGCGGTCATTTCAACCCCTAAACTATCGGAAAAACTGCTGAGCAAGCCGCCGTTTCGGTTCATTCACGATGTAGTGACCAATTTTATCGCCGCCACCGGTTTCCCAGAGGGCCTCTTTGGCGAACTGGCCGACTTTGCCAAGGTGGACGATAAGGAGAAAAAGTTGGAGTTCCTGACCCTCCTGATCAAAGTGATTGAGGTGGCGACGGGGAACAAGTGTAGCGCCAAGCCCGCCAAAATCGTCTCCGGATCTGAACCAGAGAACACGAACGAAATGCTCCAAATGCTCGCCTCCTGCGCCGCCCTCTCCGCCGACAAGAAGGAGTCCGCGGTGAAAAAGGTGAAGGGCGCCAGCGAACGTCGGGCGTCGGAAAAGAAGGAAAAGGAGCACCGAAAGAGCAAATCGGAGGACGACGGGGGTAAGGAAAAGGAAAAGGAAAAGAAGGAGAAGAAGGAAGACAAGGACAAGGAAAAGGAAAAGGACAAGGATGAGGAACGGGAACGTCGCCACCGCGAAAAGAAGGAAAAGGAGAAGGAGAAAGAAAAGGAAAAGAAAGAGGACAAGGAGAAGTCAAAGGACAAGGACGAAAAGGAGTCGGAGGAGGAGCGTCGCAAGCGCCATGAGGAGCGAAAAAAGGAAAAGGAGGAAAAGGAGCGCAAAAAGAAGGAAGAAAAGACCCGCAAAATGTCTGAGGATGACCGACGCACCTCGGGGGGTGCCGTGGCGGAGCCCACCACCGCCGGAAAGGCCCCTCCTAAGACGAAGCCCACCCATGAGGTGGTGGTGGCCCATAGCGCCGTCGACGCCGCCCCCGTAGCTGGAGTGATCAAGGAGGCGAAACGCGGTGAGGGCAACGACGACTCTGACGATGAAAACGACTGGCAAAAAGTGGCGGAGCAGTACGGCGATAACAAGGACACGACCACCGCCGCCGCGGATGACGACGTAGAGGTGAAGGGCGCGCTGGGGCAGCAGGCGCTGAAGGCCAAGAGACGCCAGGAGGCGGCCAAGAAGGCACAGGAGGAGGCCGCCTCCAGCACCCCGGCGGCCGCGGCGGAGGGCGGCGGTATAGTCATCCAGACCAAGCGGAAAGGCACCACCAGAGAGGGCGGTCTGGTGATGGGCGACACAGAACTTAGCACGCTGCGAGAGCAGTTGCAGCTCCTGACCAAAGCGTCCAACCCGCTGGGGAAATTCTTAGAAGTCATTCATGACGATATTGACAGTATGCTTAGAGAGCTGGACATGTGGAGGGGCGAAGCGCGCACCCAGCAGTTCGCCGCCGAGGACGCTCACCGCCTGACGGAGGAGCAGCTCCAGGGAACACAGGCCCAACTCCAGAACCTGGAAGATGCCATTAACGATCAACTGCTAAAGACGAATAATCTTCGTCGAAATATTTTGGCAAATGACAAGGCGATTCAGGGGATGATGCGCATGGTGATCAACCCCGAGGTCGCTAACCGACAGTAAAGTGGCGCCTTTGTTAGACCATGAGGACTTGTGAGAAAAGAAAAAATAAAATTAAAAAAAAAAACAAATAAGAAGAAAAAAGATGTACTTGTATATATGTATGTAAAAACAACAACACCAATTATGAAATGTACTAAATGTGTATATATGTTTAGACCTATTCTTTTTTTTTTTGTCCCTTGAGCTCCTCTGTATTTTCCTCTTCTTTACCACACACTTTCCTCCCTTTCCTTCTGTTTTGCTTTAAATATCAATAAATCAAAGCCCCCTTTCCGTTTAATTATCAGGAAGTAGGATAACTCTTCTTTAATAAAAATATAAAGTAAAACATATTAAAATAAAACCCCTTTTCACGATCATTTTTTTTTTTTTCCATTCTGTAATAGGGATTAAATGGAAAACTACACTCAAATAAAAGTATTAGGAAAGGGAAGTTTCGGCTCCGCTTGGCTGATCCAGCGCAACCGAGACAAGGCACAGTTCGTGGCGAAAGAAGTGCGACTGGCCGGCCTTAAACCCGCAGAAAAAGATAGCGCTAAACATGAAATTGAAATGTTACGCTCTCTGAATCACCCCAATATTACCAAATATATTGACCATTTTGAGCACAAGGGATCGTTATTTATAGTCATGGAGTATGCGAACGGCGGTGACTTGTATATGAAAATAAAGGAACAAAATGGGAAACTGCTTAGCGAAGCGGAAATACTGCGACTATTTTCTCAGATCTGTCTAGCAATCAGTTATATGCATGAAAGAAAAATATTACATAGAGATTTGAAAACACAAAACGTCTTCTTAACGAAAGACGGAGTGGTGAAATTGGGCGACTTTGGCATTAGTACCGTTCTCCGCAACACGTACGAGTTGAAGCGGACAGTGTGCGGCACCCCGTACTACTTCTCCCCGGAACTGTGCCTCAACAAACCGTACAACAACAAGACGGATGTGTGGGCGCTGGGCTGCATTCTTTACGAAATGGCCACCCTCAATCACGCCTTTGACGGCAACAACATGAAGGCACTCGTGCAGAAGATCCTTAAAGGGGTCTATCCCCCCATCAGCTCCATCTACTCCCCCAATTTGTCGCGGCTGATTGAGTGCATGCTGTTCCTGGACCCCCATCGAAGGCCCAATGTGGGCCAGGTGCTCGCCCTCCCCTTTATTCGCGATTCCCTCTGCACCTTTCAGAAGGATATCCAAGAGGCCAAGGAACAGAAGCGGTCGGTGGTACCGGAGGAGGTGCAAAAGAAGATGCAAAAGGAGGGAGCACAGCGCCTGGAGGATTATAAGAAGCAAGAGAAGGAAAATGCGGCGAGATTAGCGGCTCAACGATTGAAACAGAAACAGTTATTCGACCAACGTCAACGGGAGAATGAAGAGAAGCGACGAGTGCTGTTGGAGCGTCACCGAGAAACCCAAGAGAAGCATGACCAGATGGTGCAGCAACGCAAGGCGGAGATTGAAGCTAGAGTGAGGGAACAACGCAAACAACAGGAGCGCGTCGCCAAGGAACAGGGCGCGGCGAATAAGAAGCGGGAGGAGCAGTGGGAGAAGAATATGAAGGCACAAGCTGAGGAGATCAAACGCGCCAAAGAACAAGAGAAGGCCCAACGCAATGTGGATAGACCGTCGGTGCCGCTGCACCGGGCCCCCTCCGTGCCCTCCAGTGACGCCGCAGAGGTCTATAAGGAGATGCGCCAGCAGGCCGCCAGGAATAAACAACGAGTGCAGGAGGAGCTGGGTATTCAACTCCCCCCCAACCAGCCGCCGCCACCCAGAGCCCCTCCCTCCCCCCAGCACTACAGCACCAAGAAACTTTCGCAGGAGGATTTGGAGAAGGCGAGGGCGGAGGCCTTCTGGCAGATGCGCCATGAGGCGGAGAAGAACAAGCGACGAATGCTGGGCCTAGACCCCGAGGAGCCCAAAGCGGAGGAGGCCAGTCCCGCCTCCCCTGCCGAGGTGGAGGAGGAGGACCCCCCGCTGCTAGAGGCCGACGGAGAAGAGGGCTTCCACGCTTTTTTAAATGGAGAGGCTGTTCTGGAGGACGACGAAAAGGAAGAAACGAGGCGACAGGAGGACTACGGCGCGTTGGACACGGCGATTTCCGTGGCGCTGGGCACCGTTGTCAACGGCGGCGGGGCGGAGGATTTCCAGGACGATGCCGTTATCTCGGACCCCACCAAATTCGTGCTGGAAGGGAAAGAATTAGAGTTGCCTAATGTAAATGCCAATGACCCCCTCATGTCGCGCATCGAGTCTCTCCGCATGTTTCTAGAGGATCAACTAGGCGACGATCTGTTCATTGAGTGTTATCGCTATCTGAGTAACGTCTCCGCTGTGAATGATCAGTCGATGGACCAACTGACGGACCGACTCACCGAGGAACAGCGTCGCTTCCTTCCTCTTATCACGCAACTCCTGGTGTGCGAAGATGCCATCAATAAACAGAATATGGTGGGCATGTAAATAGAATGACTTCTCTCTTCCTCGCCAGTCCGTTTCATTTCTCACTTTTTTTCCCCATCTTAAATTAATGCTGATGTTGTTGTAACCTTTACCCCCTTTTTGCTCCGTTTTATATAAAAATAATCGTGTGTTTTTGCGGTTTTAAAACACACACACACACACACACACACACAC
>AUXL01000051.1:0-24550 GCA_000482185.1 Angomonas desouzai | reverse complement strand
TAGTTGTAATTGTTATAGAAATTCGAAGGAGGGTTGGGGGCGTGCACCTGCGGGGGCTGAGGGAGGGGCGTTAGTGGGCGCTGGGCCACTCTGCTGCGGTTGTGGTGGAGGGACATTAGCGGTAAAATTGGTGTTATAGTTGTAATTATTATTATTAGTATTCGCAGTGGTGGTATTATTGCTACTATAGGCGGCAGGGGGGGCGGCCTGATTCGTGGCCGTCGCCGTCGTATTGTAGCTGTAGTTGTAAGCGTTATTACCATAACCGTAGTTCTGAGTGGAGGACGGCGGCGCGGGTTGGGCGGGAGCAGAGGCCGGAGCTTGGCCACCTCCGTTATTATTATTATTATTATTATTATTATTATTATTATTATTATTGGTATTACTGTTGACGCCGTAGGATCCGTAGCCACCGCTAGTGGCGGCGGATTGGGTGTTGCCGGTATTGGCGTAGCTGCCGTAGTTGTAATTGTAATTATTGTAGGACATTTAATAAATGGATAGAATAAATTTTTTTGATAATGGACTAGTTATGCCTATTGTTTTGTAATGGTTTAATGCTATTATTGTTTTCTATGGGAAAGGAAAGAAAAAAATAGAGGACAGAAGAAATAAAAATAAAATGTCCGTTCTGGTCCTTTTCACGGGAGTTTGGCACGATGTGTCAGGGAGAAAATGTGAAATAAAATAATAATAAAAAAGAATAATTTACTTGATAAGAAGCAATGTACAATGAATTTATATATATATATCTACATCATTTGATTCACCTTCCCTCTTTTCCTTATATCTCGACCTCACGACTGTCACCGCGCAGCAGCACCACCTCCTCCGTGGGATCGCCGTTGATAAACAGGGTGTAGGCGCACTCGTAGCGAACGTTGGAGTGCTCCTTGAAGTGCACCCACACCTTCTGCAGGCCGGGTTGACCGCCCGCGGTGGCGGGGGGGATCGTTCCCTTGATGGCCTCCACACGGAAGGGGTGGGAGACATCGCGGATACACAAGAGCCCTTCTCCGGCGTCGTCGGGGAGCTCCTCCGGTAGGTGCACCACCTCCTTCACCTTGCGCACCTTGGTCAGCTCCTTCGGTCGGCCCACCGTCGCGCTGCTGGAGAAGTCGGTCGTCAGGCTCGCGACGGGGATGGGCTGCAGAGCGTACTCCACCTCCTGCGTGGAGAGGTTGGAGAGAGTAAAGGAAAGAGCGTAGCGGGGCTGGGCGCGGCCGTCGTGGGAGACCTGGCCCGGGCGGAACCACAGCAGCGAGGGCGAGGCGTGCACCTCTGCCACCTTATAGGAAGCGTAGAGCGGGATGGACTGCGTGACAGGAAGACGGTTGGGGTCAATCAGGGGGTCCGTGGAGAGCGCCTTGGCGGTGGTGGAGCGGAGGGAATAGGGAGAGAAGGAGGCCGCGCTGCGGGTGGACAGGGCGGGGCGCACGGAGGGCTCGTCGGCGTAGGGGTAGCGGACCATCAGCGCAGCCTCCAGTGCCCCGACTCGCTGAAGCAGCTCCGCGTCGGAGAGGGCCACCGTCACGTCGATGGAGTCCTCGCAGCGGAGGGTGAAGACGGTGCCGGGCTCGTAGGCGACCGTCGTCGTCTTGAGCTCCTTTTCCCTCTCCTTGGCCTCAATCTGCTTGCTCAACATTTTCTCCGCCTCCTGTTGGGCCTGTAAGCCAGACCACTTCAGCTCCTTCGCGGCCTTCCGTCGCTTCTCTTCGTCGTCGTCCTCGTCGTCGATCAGGGGATCCTCCTCCACCTCCGACGGCAGGAGACGGGTGCAGGCAATGACGAAACTACCAGTCGTGCTCTCCACCTCCAGACAGAACGAGAGGGAGGCGCGGTTGCGGTTGGTGAGGCGTACCGTCCGACTGCAGTGGTCTTGGTGGGCGAGGAAGGGGGGGAAGAAGACGCCGCTGGGGGAGGGCTGCACGGCGAGACGGGGGACACCGCACTGGGCCCGGAGTCGAAGCTCCACCGGAAGAAAGAACTCCCGACTTTCTTCCACGGTCTCCTTTTGGCGTCGGTGGATGTGCTCTAGCAACTCTTGTCGCTCGTGGAACTCCGCGATGAGTTCCTCCACCGACCGCACCTCGTTAGACCCCATCTGCGGGGCACCGGACCGGTCATCGTCGTCGTCACTGTCCTCACTGCGACCGTATCCGTCGAACCCGGACCCCTCCGTCTCCGCCTTCACGTCGGCCTGTTGCAGTTTACGCTTCTCGGACTCGGTGGGGTAAATAATACGGTTCTTCAGCACCACTCTCCCGGGGCGCGTGCGGAGGGGCTGTTGGAGGCGAAGGTTTTGAATGTGCCGAGCAATACTGGACTGCGTGGTGGCGGGGCCGGCGGGGGTGGTCACCAACGCCCTCGTGCTGGGGAAGCGATCGGCATGCTTGGTGTAAAATTCGTCAATAAAGAAGGCGTCGTTGAACTCTGTTTTGGCAATCTCAGTGGTGATGACCAGACTGCCCTCCCACGTCACCTCACGGGAGCGGGAGGAGGATATCTCCATCACGTCCTCCCCGGCACCACCCTCGTCGTCGTCGTCCTGACGCTTGGGGCTGCTGGCGCGATCGATGCGGCTCAAAAGTTCCGCCACCATCGCCGCCGCGGGGCTGTACTCCACGAGCACCTCCATCGTCGTACAGGCGGGAAGCATAAACTTGGCGGGTGTGACTCTGGTCTTACCTTTTTGTTTCTCTTCCATATGAAGATACTGTTCCGACACGGCGTCCAAGCGCACCACCACCTGCGAGGCATCTACGGTGTCATCCACGGCGGCCACGATAAAGGTAGAGGTGCCGAGGTAGCTGCTCACGCTCACAGAAACGTCGCGAGGGACACGGTTGAGAAGGCGTAACTTACGTCGAGAAACTGACAAGGGCGCCACCACCGAGGGCATCACCAGAACCTGCTTTCGTCCCTCCGTCGTTAAACCAGAGGTCGAGGGGTCCAACAGGAGCGGCTTGCCTTTGAGCTCCAGGCGGACTGGGATCGTCAGGTGGGGGAGGGCGCCGCACTGCAGCTGAATGGTCTCCTCATACACTCCCGGCAGGTTGGAAAACATGGAAAAGGCGAGAGGAAGGGTTTCGTTGGGCCGTAGGGGGCCGGCGTCGGCGCTGATCAGGGAGGTGGCGCACCCACGGCCGTCCAACAGTAGTTCCTGCGCCAGTGTGAGCTCATCCCTCCGCTCCATCTCCCTCGCCTCTGCCCCGCTCTTCGCGGAGGCCCAAAACACAGGGCGCTCGGCAGAAATGGTAGGGACGGTGCTGCCGTGGGCGTGGTTGTAGGTGTGCACCTTGCTCCCCGACTCCACCTTGGAGGACTCTTTTTTCTTCTTGATCATCTCCAAGGCCGATTCCTTCAGCGTGTAAATCTCGACGAAATGGGTCGCCCGGAAGGTGTAGGTGGTACTGCAGCCCGTCAAGTTGGACATCTCCACCGTAAGGCGCTGTTCGGTCACGGGGGTGCTCTCCTCCAGCGTCGCCCTCACCGTCGCCGGCGGGTATTCCTGTGGAGCGGCCACCCCCTCTCTCGCCCCGCGAAGGGGGGAAGACACGGGGAAGGGGGACTCCAGCACCAGTGCCTCTGTCTTCTCCACCAGCTTGGCGCCGGCGTGGGAGACCAGGGTACAGGTCACACTGAGCTGTTGCACTCGATCACACCGCACCTCCACCAACAAGATCTGATTCCCTCTGGAGGAGCGTAGGCCGAGAAGGGTGCGGTAGGCATCCGCGTTGTGAAGGGCGTCGGGGTTGCAGTAGAAGCGAGCTTTCACTTTGATAGGGATGTGGCTCTGTCCGGCCTGCAACACAGAGCCGGAAATGTGCTCCAGCTCAATGAAGGGGGAAGGGGCGGCGCCGGGTTCAATGGTGAAGGGGATATCCAAAGCGGACAGATTGGAGAGGAAAAACGACGCCTCTCTCCACTCCCCCTCTGGCACCTCACCAAAGTTGAGGTAGGCGTCATCCAGCACCATTGTCGCGGCCTGAATGGTGGCTCGGGTCTCGATGGCGATGGTGGCGCCGTCTCGCACCACGACTTCAAAAAAGGTTTGCTCGTCCTCCACGGAAACACCCTTGCGGTACACCGTCACCTCTACGGAATCCCCCGGACCCAATCGGAAAGACGGCGGGATAAACACGAAGCGAGGGGGTTCCCTCATCATGGGGTCTTGTAGATCAAACTCAATGGGAGTGGGATTATCATTGGTGACAGTGAAAGAGGCATCCACCTCCTTCCCCATCTCCACCAGACCAAAGTCCAAGTACTCGGTGCTGGTGTGGACCGAGGGGCCCACGCCGGTGACGCGTAGTTCTAACAGTAAATTACCCGCATTCTCCACCATCCCCAAGCTCTCCGCAATCTCCGGGACGTAGCAGTGGATCACGGAGGAGCACGGTCCCACCTGGAGCACTGTGAAGTACACATTGACGCGCACATCGCTGAACGGGGGGACGACGCCGGTCCTGGGGACACACCGGACACTCACCTCATCCCGGTTAAGGGAGGCCTTCCTTCCTGCGAGGGGCGCTCCGCCTCGGTGGGGTCGAAATAGAAGTGAAGAGGACGGGGGGAGCGGTTCTGAAGGGTGACCCGTCGCGCATTCTCGAAGCGAATGAGGCACTCTACGGTCTCCTCCAGGCACGAAGGGGCAATCACCATTTGCGGGGCAACAGGGAGGACATAAACAAAGAATCCGGTGGCAAAGGTGTCTTGGGCCTCGTTGTCATCCAACTCCCTCGTACTCTGTTGAAAGATAAAGAACGGGTCTGCGTAGCCGTCTGTCGCGCCGTCGCCCGCAGAGGCCGCGGAGGGAATGAGTTTCTCCTGCACCTCGTAAAAGTCCAGAATATCCTGCGGCACGTCGCCTTTCTCTTCCTCTGAAAAGTTGGACAAGTGGGGGAGCCCTTGGAGGAACAGGTTCCATGACAGCAGGAGGGGTTGGGTGTCCCGGGGGGTGAGCTGCACAATGAACTCGGTTCTGGAGTGAGGGGGGAGAATGCCCTCAGTGGGGTGGATGGCCGCGGCGGCCGGGACGGCGAGGGCAGTTTCACTTCTCCACATGAAAGGCAATTCAATAGCGGTGTCATTCGCCACCATGACAGAGATTTGGTTCTGCACCCCGGGCGTGGCCTGCTCCACCACATGGCGTGGGATGTCCTCCCCGCTGTCGAGGCGCCATTGCGGGCACTCCGTGCTCTCCAACTCTGCCGCGTCGATACGGACCACAGACACCTGGGGGACCACCGCCACCCCTTCTAAAGGGAATTCATGCTCCGCCAGTACCGGTCCATCCTCCTCGTCGCGCACAATCACAATCAAGTGGCCCTGCCAGAGCCCTTCGTCCTTGGGGAAGAAGGTGATCTCCGCCTCTAGGTGCTCACCGTTATGCAGCACCGTCGCCTCCTCGGGGGGCATACTGAGGACAAAGGCCTTGCTGTCGCTCAGTAGGTTTACAATAGCGGTGGAACCTAAATTCTCCACTCTGTACCGTAGTGTCGCGCGGCCCAGGACGAGGGTGTGGGGGAACTCAAAGCTGTCGCTAGACCCTTCTTCCGACGGCGTGCCGTCCTCTTCTATTGGGGTGAGGCGGAAGGAAGGCGAAAGTGTTTTGCACCGTACGGGTATGGGAAGAAAAGCCCACTCCGCCCCCTCTCCGTCGCGGGAGTTGACCTCCCGACACACGCCCAGCTGCAACACATCTTCGAACTCGGTCTGGGAAAGATTCTGCGGGTGAAACGTCACCGTGACCTCGATGAATCCACCACTGCTCAAAGGGGTCTCGTAGGGCACATCGGCCTGGTTCGCGGAGCCGGCCGCGGGGGCGATGTGGGTGCACTCGTATCGCAGCCATGGGTGGGTGGCGTTGTGAACCCTCAGACGGGTCCGGAAGGAACGGCGGTTCGTGAAACGCAGCACCACCTGCACTACCTGACCGGCACAGGTGCTGAGGTCCACCACACTCTGAGAGCACTCAATGCCGTCGGTGGAGGGGCCTTTCTTTTTGGTGGTCATCAGCGTATTTTTCTTGGTCAAGCCGTCGGCAGGAGGCACCGATCGGCCCCGCTTGGAGGCAGAGTTGGCCTTCTTTTTGGTTGTCTCGCCCCCTGGCACCTTCAGGAAGGGCAGTGTCAAGGAAGAGCTGAGGGGTGCGACCTTGGCGCCGTCGGCGAGCGTGGTGGGTTTGCCACTGTAGGTGGCGGCCGCCGCTGTGGCCGTAAGAGAGGGAAGAAAAAAAGTCCTTCTTGGTCGCCTCTTTACTACGAATCGCGGTTGCCCCGGAGTGGTCTTGGGAGGCGCAGAAGTCATCGGGGGCGAGATCCAGACCGGGCCTGTGTTCCCTCAGGCGGTCCTGCAACCGCTCCACCTCCTCCGCCTCGGCGCTGTGGGAGCTGGAGGTGGGCATATCATGAGAGCCCAGCACCACTTTATAGGCGTACTCTTTTTCTAGGGCTTCGTTGTAGTGTTGGGCAAACTTGACGGCGTCAATGATATAGGACGGGGCCTCAGAGGAGGAGGAGGTGTGGGCGGCCTCCACGGCGGCGGAGGGTCTGGAGGAGCGGGAAGGGGAGGCGGGGGCGGAGCTGGGCCGCTGGGGCATTTCGGTCGCGCTGGCCTCCTGCGGCCGAGGGCGGTCCGCGGCCAAGATATCTCCCATGGTGTAGTAATCGGTGTTGTGAGAGGAGAAAAACTCCAACTCCTTTCGTTCCCACTGCAGCACTGGTTTGGCCGCCGTCCTGGACCGTTGTAGTTGGTCGTCGTGGTGGGAGACGAGTTGACGCCACATCTGCTGCGCGCTCTTTTCCTGTAGCTGGTGCACCCGCTCCTCTAATATCTTGGTCATCTTGGCGTTCTGGAAGGCGGCGTCCTCTGCGCCGTGGCGGCCCCCTTTAGAGGAAGAGGGGATCTTTTTGGCGCCGCTGGCTCCCGTGGTGGGACGCATCAAGCGCTCCGCCTCCTCCGCGGCCTGCTTCCTGGCTTGCTCTAGGTCCGCCTGCAGTGCCTCCTCCTCCACCTGGTCCAGGCGGTCCATCTCCTGGAATTCCTCCTCGAATAGCTTCATCGCCTTGGGGGACCAGGAATGCATTAAGAGAAGATCCTCATTGTCCATTGGGAAAGGGACTAAAATTCTAAAAAGGGAAAAAACAGTAATACAACTTGTAAAACTACAATTAAAAGAAAAAAATGTTTATGTGTACAGAACTAACCAAAAGAGAGGGAAAAGGGTAGTAGAGAGATTGTAAAATACTTTTATCGGGGGCTCACATTTCACAAAGTTGAACAGAATAGCAGGATGGAAAGAGAGAAGAAAAAAAAAGTGACATTTGTATAAGTACAATTACAAATCGTGTTTAATCTATAGTAGTAATCATTTTAGATATTTTTTTTTGGTATTTATGAACGGGGTGAACGATGAGAGGGTAAAAACAATTTTATAATGATCAGTATTAATTACTTTTCCTCTGTATCATCAGGTTTGCCTTCTTCCTCGGTAGAGTTTGCGCTAAAGTAGTCCTCGTGCATCTCTAGCAGGTCTGCCACCGCGCACTGAAAACTTTCCACCGCCTCTCTGAGTCCACGCATCACCGCCCTCGCGGCCACCTCCTGCTCCGTCATGGCCGCCGACTCTTCCTCTTCTTCTTCTTCCTCGTCCACCTTTTCGATTTCACCGTCAGCCGCCGATGCATCCCTTCTCCCACTCAGCGCGGGGAGCAGGTCGTTCTCCACCACACTCCACTGCAGGTGGTGAAAGATACTGTCCATGTTGGCCTGCACCTTTGACTGGGCGTAGCGGAGGGCGAACAGCTGACGCCGGTACTCGGTAGTGGGCTCTGAAGGGGCGGATGAGGGTGTCGCACTGCCGCCCGCCCCCTCGGGGTTCGCGGTGCCCAGCCCAAAAAGCATGGGTACTTTAGGCGCCTCCTCCTCCTCGGCCTCGGTCACCTGCGGAAGTGGTGGTAGGTCCTCTACCAGTCGCTTCGCCTGTTTGAGCATCCCCTCTGACCACTCCAGCGCACTGGTGGCCCTTTCCAAGTGACGGCGGAGCACCTCTGTGCGGGACAGCACGGTGGCGAAGGGAGACTGCAGCAGAACCTCGTGATAGCGGGTGACCGCCTGCTCCGACTCTCGTATTTTCTCCCGACGGTGTTGCTCGTGGTACTCGACTTTTCTCGTGATGCGGGCAAATGGGATGGGAAGGCAACGGGTCACTTCGGGGAAGGCCTCAAAAGGAATCAGGCGAACCCGCACCCGCTTCGGTCGCCGCCGTCCTATGAGTTGGTAAGAAGGCACAATATGAGGGCGATACAACGACATCCGGTCGAGGTGGGCATCGATGTCAACGTCATCGTCTTTGGGTGTGGTGGGACTATCCTTCTCCGCCGCTAAAACCTTTTCCGACTCCTCCAGCGCGAGTTGGGCATGACGGAGAAGGGACTCCGCGACGTGGCCTAGGAGGTCCCCCAAGGACTCTGCCACCAAACGCACCAGCAAAGAAGCAGAAAGCCACAGCGTCAGGGGGCGCGTCACCAGCTCCGATTCTTCTCCTACATAGTGGACGTCGTCATTGTCAGGCTTTGACCTTTCCCCCAGCGCCTGAACCATACCCTCCACTACGGTTTCATCTAGATTGAGCGTGTAGCGAAGGAAAAAGTACTTGGAGGCGTAGGGTTCATTGCTGACGGGGTTCGGCAGCTGCTCGGGGAGATTGGTGAAGCCCGCCACCTCCACCGCAAGGCCGAGCAGATCAAGCCAATCCAGATAGTAACCGTAGTGCAACAAGCGGCTGCTGTGCTCCGGCAGGCGGGACCACACCTTTTGAATCAACGCCGGTGTGAACTCTGCCACGTATTCTCCAAACATCGCGGAGGCCAACTCCGGGTCGCTATAGAGTTCACGCAAGCCGCCGTCCTCTCCGCTCTCCAAGGCAGGGAGGCCCCGCACCATACTAATCCGCCGCAGGGCACGCAGTATCTCTAGACACTCGGTCCACTCGTAATGATTGTAGTGCTCTGCGATCGCGATACCGATGGCGACGTCGAGGGCGGGGTCCTCCATCTCCGCCGACGCCATGCACTTGAGAAGCAGGTACACCGAGCGGCTAGGGAGGCCGACCAGAGAGGCCGCCTTAATGGTCTGTCGTAGGGCTACCAGCTGGGCCACCTGAGGGGAGCTGCGTCGCTCCGCCTTCCATCGCACAGTGAGCAGGCTATCCGACACGCTAGACAGAAGCGGTCCTTTCGAGGCATCCAGCACCGACACAGGGATGCTCTCGGTGCCGTGGAAGTCCCACTTGGACTTGGTCTCTTCCTTCTTTCGCCCTCTCGAGGTGGGTCGTCGCATGGCCACCTTGGTGTTGCCAATTGTGATGTACTCTTCGTCGGGCTTGGGGCGGTGGCCGGAGCCGACGGCGTAGGGGGCGCAGTGCTCTGTTAAGCTGAACAGGCTGTCAGGTACAGCGCTGGTGGCTACCAGGTCATCCTCCTTATCCCACTCGAAGCGGATCTCTAACAGCGCCTTAATCGTGGCGTCCATCGCGGCGTCCCCAAACTCCGGCTCCGGTCGCTCCAGCACATCTTGTCGCTTGTTCCGGTACGACACCCCTCCCTGCGGCCGCCCCCATGGGGTGTCCCAGGTGGCGTCAGGGTCGTTCGCCATACGGGCGGCGTGAAAACTAGACATTCGCCCGTCTCGATTCACTAAAGGGGAGTGCATCGTCGGGGAGGCGCGAAACTCCGTCTTGAAATAGTTTTGAAAAGGACGTTTGGCTTTTTTAATATTTTTTCGAGAAGCGCTCTGACGTGCGGCGATGCCCGTGTCCAGACGCTGGCCCGAGCTCAGTAGGGAAGAGGCAGAGGGGCGGTAGCCGCTCTTGGTCTTATGGGCCGCCAGGATTCTGCAACGGTGGAAAGGGCCCTGCATGATAAAGAAAAATGTTTTCAAGTCAGAAAAAAAGAATCTATAACTGTTGTGTGTGTTTTTTGTGTGTGTGTCGGTTCGCGCTGTTGTGAATTGAGTTCCAGACAGGTGAGTGGAGTCAAGTCAATTTTTACCGACTCTATCAATATGGTTCTAAGAAAGTCAAACGGGGGGGAGAAAAAAAAAAAGTAAACAACATATACTACAACAAAAACAACAAAGAAGTTTCCTTGAAAACACACTCAACAGAAGAAAACAAACAGGCGAAATCGCTGGTGAAAAAAAAAAGTGATAATATATAATAAGTAGAGCGGAATTATTTTTAATATTAAGAGTAGTTGCCCTTGTTTGTGACACCGTACGAGGGGTTCGCGTCCTTCCAGTCATCCCATTGGCTGTCCTTCACCCTTTTCTGCTCTTCAATACCCTCCTCCCCCAGTCTCTCCTCCTCCTCCTTCATTTGCTGCTGCATCGCCTGTGCCTCATCCATCTGGCGCTGCACCTCTGTCATCTCCTTCTCCGCGAACTCCTGGAGTGTCATGGTGGTGGGGTTGCGGTCCACCATAAGGTCGTCCTTCACCTGCTGACGGTACATGTATTGATTGGCTAGGGAAACGGGAAGCTGTCCGCCACCGCGCAGCACCATATTGGGGTCTAGTGCCTGGGCATTCTGAAGGGTACCGGCGATCATGCTCCCGTCGGGAAGGATGGTGTATGTATGACGGCCGAGAGACTTTTCACCGCGGCGCACGGCATCAATGGTTTCTTGATACTGCTGAGAAATGAGGGCTCGCTGGTCGGGTTGAATACTGCGCAGCATGTCCAGCTCGCGCACCGACAGCTGCAGTTGGTGGCAGCTATCGTAGATGGACCACTCCAGGCGATTCAGCGCCCTCTCCCGCAGCACCTCCTCCTCCTCGCCTCCCCCCTCCTCCGCCGCCTCTCCTTCCTCCCCCATCAGCTCCTTCATCCGTCGTCGTTTGACTTGGTAATAACTCAACTTGCTCTCCGACTCGTTCCACTTTTTGCGCAGTTCGTTGATCTTCCTTGACAGCTCCACCCGCTGGGTGCGCTGGTCCGGCCTATACTTGGAATACAGCTCCACGGTGTCCTCGTCCACCAAGCTCATATTCTGCATCCACTCGAGAAAGATGTGAAACCACTCGTTCGACCGTGCCACAGCCTCCTGTCGCGTCAGTGCTTGTAGGCTACTGCTGGACGCCAGCACCTTTTCCCTATAGAGTTGTTGCTCCCTTCCGCTTCCGTCCTTGGCTGGAGCAGTGTCGCCCTCCCCGACAGGGGCCTTGCTCCCGTTGGGTGAGGACTGCAGCCGCTGATAGAGGTCCGCGATTAAATACGGCGCCCATATCATTTCCAGGGCGGTGGTACTGTAGTCATCCAAATCATCGTTGGTGGAAAAAGCGCCAACCGACATCACTCGCTGCCAAAAGAGTTCGAACTCCACCAGTAACTGACGAACCACCGTAACGAACGCCTTGTCGGTACTGGAAAGGGTCTTGTTGTTGAGTACGCTTTCGAAATAACGGCTAGTGAGCTCATTAAAGTGGCCCTTGACCGTTACCCCGCTGCCATCGTCTGTCATGATTATACCTATTTCTTCTACTTGCACGTAAGGAGGATAATGGAAAGAAAGAAGATGATTGTCTAAACAGAAGAGACGTTTTAAATGCCACACTAAAAGAGAAGAAACACTTATGAAAATAAAATAAAAAATAGAAAGTACGTATATGTGGAAAGCGGGACCGTGAGTTTTGCGGTGAAATCCTGCGGGACTCCCTACCCTGTGTATCGCGGACCCAGCCCTGGCTCCCTCTTGAAAGCGAGCTGCACTGTGGGATGGTCCATCATCACATCTTGTCTAAATTTTTGAAAAGGCGTCTCTTTCTTTCTCTCTCCCCTGGCACTTCTCTTTCGCTGTTCCTTTTCCTCCTCCTTTGCATCTTCGTCGAGATCCTCCTGGTCGATGCCGGTCCCCGGTCTGGCCGACTCCCTCGCCTGTCGCCAACCCTTCACCCCGTCAGAGGTTTCATCGTTCATGAAATCCATAGGGGAGATGGAGCGGGCCCGGTCGCGGAACCGCTCCGTCCACTTTTCCGCCTCCCCCCTCTTTTGACACGCCAAGGCACAGCGACGGAGGGCGGAACAGAGCGCTATTTTGGTGGCAGTGCGGGAGGGAAGGGGAATTTCGCTGCCCTCTTCATTGAGCTCCTCCCACAGACCCTCGGCGAGGTGGAGGGCCTCAATACGCTCCGAGGTGACGGGGCTTCTCGCCATCAGCAAAATCATACGGCTCTCAGTGTCTAGCGTTTGCATACGGGGACTGTGAGCCTGGGTTTGATCCTTCAGTTTTTGTCGCAGTTGACTGATGGAAAGCTCCGTGCTGCCGGTGAAAATAGAAGGGTCAAATTTGGAAGAGGAAGAGGGACCGGAACTACCTATTTGTGAAAACTGGCCTTGACGCAGCACTCTGGTGAGGCCTAACGCTGCCCAAGAGGCTCCAAACAATCGCAGACTCGTTGCTCGCATTTCGATAATTTAGAGAACTAGCGTTGAGATTGGGAAAACAGACGGAAAGGGAAAAGGAAGAGAAAAATTACAGAGCTGTGAATAGGCTTTACCACCTGTTTCATTTCACTTCGCATCAATCTTGTAGTTTTCTTGGGTTTGGATATTAACGTCGATGTTAAGGGTTAATAATAATATACAAAATATAGTGTGAAAAGCATTCGAGGGAAAAGGCAGCGTCACCATTATTCATCCGGCGCGTCGTGCTCCGCCACCTCTGCTTCGTCCACCACCTGCAGGGTATCGTCCACGGTGTTGCACAGATTCTCCAAGTACGCCTCATTATTCACATCCATCGGGCGAAACGTGACTAAATTGTAATCGGTGACGATGGAACCGATTTGAGCGGTCATCTGTCGCCACCGCGGCGTGAGGCGAGAGAGGTCCATGGCGTCAAAGTCACAGACACAAAACTTTTCCAGTTCCTGATTCTTGAAGCCCTCACTGAGCATGTCGCACTTGGTCAGGACATTAATAAAAGGACAGTCAAAGTACACCATGCTGGAGAGAGAGAACAAACAGCCCGAGATGAATTTGCCGCCGTCGGCGGTGGTGGAGAGCGCGTCTTGCAAGTACAACACCGTGCAGTAATACCCCTCCCGCTGGAGTATGCTAACGAACGCGGGAACGGCGGGGTGACTCGACAGCACCTCCACCTGCCCGGGCATATCCACAATGATGAAGTCTTCCGCGTAATCCCCCAGTTGCTGCACCAGCCAACGCTTCCCCTCCGAGACCAAATACTCCATGCAGAACACCAAGCCCCCATTCGGTCCCAAACCCTTCGTCTCCATCACGTCCTCGAGGGAGATGAGGTCCTTGACGTCGACGGAGGGCTCGTAGGCCAGCTCCTCCGCGGCGGGGTCCATGTTTAGGATGTGGGTGGAGCGACCCTGCAGGGCGTACTGCTCGTTCATGGCTCTACAGAGCGTGCTCTTACCGCACCCCGCTGGGCCAATCACCACCACAGCGTATTTTCCCATATTACGATTATTAGTTTGACTTACTTTCCGTTTTATGAAGAGGGGGAAAGGGAGAGAGAGACGATTTTTTATTGTGGTAGGGTAGGGCAGTGGTATGGCGTGAGGCCTTGTCAAGACGGTGAGTCCAGCACCAACAATGAAAAAAAAGAGAAATTGACGAATAGAAATAAAGTGATGGGTCATAAAGTATTTCAGTTTTTATGATGCTTTGTTCGCACGGTCGCACATCAATCTGAAAAACAAGACAGATCTATATTATAGTATAATTAGTAGTGAGTGAATAAGAAAAAAAAAAACATCTAAAGCAAGCGTTTAATACCAAAATTAGTGATTGTAAATAGCAAAAAAAAAGAGTGAATAACGGTGACAAAAAAGTGAATGAGAGCGCGTGCGAAAAGTGCAGTGCGGTGAAAACTACACTTTTACCTCACACTGTCCTTAAATGCAACCCCTGTTGTCTAATATACTCGCAGCACTCCAGGCCCATCTCTCTGCGACGGTCCATGTGTGGCACAGAGGGCCGTTCAAAGAGGTCGCAGAACACCTCCGTCGCCTTTTCCACCATACTAGGGGATACGCCGTCTTTTCTAGGGAGTATGACCTGCAGGGTGGAGCTGGTGCGATCTTCACAGATGAGATAAAAGGCTTTTCGTATCTTCATCGCATTCCCGGAGCCGATGAAGCTGCCGGATGCGATTTCACCAATCACAAAGGTCAGCTGGGCGTCCATGGAGTCGGGGTCGAGGGTGGTGGGGGGCTCCTTTCCGGCGGTGGACGGCGTCGTGACGATGGCCGCGGTCCTGTGGTGACACTTAATATAAAACTCCGCGCAATACTTCTCAAAGTACTGACGCATGGCTGGATTCATCTGAAACAGTCCAATCGCGTCGTGGACGGGTCCGTACTTTTGTTTCTGCAGAGGATCAAAGGAGCCGCCGGTTTCGACATAAACGTTGCCGTAGAGGGCGCAGGTGCCCACGATCCCCAAGTACGGTAAACATTTGCAGATGAACTGGTGACGGCGCTGCTCCGGTGTCTCCTCCACCCGGTAGAATACACTGGGTGTGATGGGAGAGGGAGAGCGAACGCTGGATTTGTAATGTGACTTTCGGTAGCTGCTGACCATGGAATGCATTTCCTCTATAGTATAAGCGGGGGGATCGTCGTCCGTGGAGACGGCGTGAGGGGCAACGCTGTCCCTGGTCATCGATTCCATCGCCTCTAGCACAAAAGGTGGCACCGTCGCAGGGGTGGGTCTGGCGGGGACCGAGTTCTCATCTCTCTTCTCCACTTTTTTCTCCGAGGCCCGTGGATGGGGATCGTGGTGATAGTACGTGGTGCGATAGCTATAGCTGTCATGCGGGACGGACTGCATCCGTTCAATCACGAAAGGAGGAGGGGCGGAGGAGGGGGCCCTCACGGGGACCGAGTCACGGTCAGCAAGATCCACACTCAGTAACTTTTTGTTGGTGTCTGACTGACGGTTGCAGTGGTGATAGTAATAATAAGCGGCATTCGCGTTGCTGTTGTTCTCCACATTGATGTTAGTCCCGGAGTGATCTCGAAGTGGATGCTTACCGTTGCCCTCTGGGGAGGTGGAATATTTGGTGCTGTGAGATTTGCGTTCGCTAGATGATTTCGGCTGGGAAGAAGCCGGTGAGGTGGACTTTGAGTGATAATAGGTCGTGTCCCCCTCCAAATTGTTGTAGAAGGAATAAGGGGCGCCAAAATTGGTAGTGCCTTCCTCTGGAGGGTTTGGCTCCGCGTCCTGCCAGTAATTCCTACACGCGTCTCGCAGCTTGCCAAAGCCTAAGGAAAATCCCTTCTTTTCTTTTTTCGGGGCACTAGAGTTGGCGTAAGCATTTTGGTGAACATTGTGATTAATAATATTTTGATAATAATTAGGATCATTTGAGGGGTTAGGGTCTTTACATTTTTTTCGCTGCGCAGCATTATTTTTGTCTATTCGCTCCTTTACCTCGTCTGGGTGCAGTAAGCTACGGTTGATAATATCCTGGTGATAGCGCGGATCGGCGTTGGGGTCCTTGCTTGCCGCCAATTTCCGCATATAATCGTTATACTTGAGGCGAATGGCGTCTTCCATTCTGCGTGATGTGTGTGAAACTGTTTTAATAATAAAAAAAAAAAAGAGCGGGAAAGAAGAAAAAGAAACATGTTCAAACAGGCCGTGCACAACAGAAAAAATCTGTGGAGAATAACAGAAAGAAAGAAAAAAGAAGTAAAGAAAAAGTTTTGGGTGTCTTTATTATACGGTTTCGTCTCTGGGTCTTTTTTTCACACGAGCCCCCGTGATGGGATCCACTTCATAGCTCTTATCCCCGGTGATAGAAGTGGGGTCGTCCTCGGGAACAAGAGCGGGCGCCGTGACAGCGGCGGGAGACGCGGTGCTGGGAGGCACCGGGACAGCCCCTCGGGTCAGCTGCGAGCTCATAAACGTCGGGGTGAATTTAGGAATGGAGCCGGGTGTTTCCCCCTCCACTGGGGGCGCCGTCACGTCAGTAACAGAAGGTCCTGGGGTGGTGGTACTTGCGCTGTGGGAGAAGTACTGCTTCGAGGCCGCCGTCTCTGGAATCACGCCGTCGAGGGACAGGTCACTGAGGCTGAAACTACAGAGCACCTTGAAATTGGTCCAATTCAGCTTTGCCTTCAGTTCTTCATCGGTGAGCAGTTCTGCTTTCCGCCTAGCGAGAGCGGCCTTTACGTACTTGGTCTTCTCCTCGACCACCGACTGCAAAAGAAAGTCTTGGTTGCCGTACTGCTCCAATCTCGTCTCTGTCTCATCTTCGTCAAAGTTGAGAATCTTCTCATAGGACTTTACCAGCCCTTTGAACACGGGGTGCCGCACATCGTCCTCGACCAGGAACCTAAAATCAGGGGTTCGTCTCTGCTTGGCGGTCACCGCGTTCAAGAACGGTTCGCCGTACTTGGCGGTATACTGTGCGGTGAGAGAGATGAAGTCCGTCGCGGTGGCGGGGAGATCGATCGTACCATCCTTGAGGTCCAGAGAGTAGAGAGAAGGGTAGGGATCAACCAGATACCGCCGAGCCTCCTCCTCTGCTTGCCTAAGAATTTCCTGCCGTTTTGCATCTATGACAGTTCCTCCACTACGAACCACATTGCCGTCCGCCGTCGTAGTGGTGGTGGTGGCAGCAGTGGTGGGATTTGCGGAAGCGGTCGCGGCCGAGGCAGTCTCTTTATCCGCCTTGGCCGCTTTCGGGGGTCGTTTCTCTGGGTGTAAAGTAAATTCAGTCAGCTTGCTAAGGAAATAGGGATAAAAAATGTGGGAGGACTCCGCAAACAAAAATTCATTTCGTCTCTGTGAAGAGAGAATACTGGCTATCATTTTATCTGCCTTTGGCTTTTCGAATTCACTAAGTTTGGCGGCCAGCTTATCCACCTTATCCCGGATCTCAGGACCCGGTAAGATAATAACGCTCTTCTCTTTTTCTTCTGTCATCGGTGAAGGCTAGAGAAAGGAATATATATTGTCTTAATTATTTATGGAAGTACTATGGGGAAAAAGAGGGGGAAAGGTAGGGCAGAAAACAGTAAATAATGAAGTCACAACTCACTTTTTACTTGCTCTCCTTTTGTGTGGGAGACATCAGTAGAGAACAAAAGAAATAAATATATATATATAGATATATCTATGTATCACGTCTATGAATATAACAATATGCATACGCCTTCGCTCTTATTTATTTACTTCGTGAGCAATGTTATTGAGTGTGTGAGTGTCTTTTTCAGATTTTTTAAGAGTTTATCTTGACAGTGAAAGTGTCTAGGGTAGGAGCATTGATATTAACTAGCACAACCGATCCCGTTCTCTGAAAGGAAGGGACGCACACCATACGAATACCTTTTGTGGCGGAGGCCGTGGTGCTCTCCACTTTGTTGTCCTCGGTAGAGACGGTTTCTGTGTCGCGCCGAAGCTCCTCCAATGTGCTATACTTTGTCTCGAACTGCGGCTGGTCACACGCCACGAAACAGTGAGGCGCCTTCACAAACAAGAATGGGTCCTGCTCTTTGAAAGGGTAGCTGAATAAGGTGTTGGGGGCGGTTGGGCACATACAGGCGCTTTGAAGAATAGTTTCCAGCACTTCGATTCGATTACTGGTTCTTGTTTCTCTCGCGACGTCGTTGATGTTTTGTCCCGATGAGACAAAAAAATTCACGCCGTTAGTGTCTCCATCGTTTCCCTTGGGATCCGCCGCACTGCCGTTGAGCGCCGTGAACTCAGTGGGGTTGGTGACCAAATGCACCGAAGAGTAGCGCCCCGCTTCGGGGAACAAAATAGGGTGGAGGGGCTGCTGAGGGAAGAAGGCGTCGGACATGTCATTGTCCCCAGGCATCAACTCCACCTCCACCGTAGCGGCCAAACGAACCAGAACGCGATCCAGCTCCTTCATGAGTTGCGCGGAGGAGACCACGCCGGCCTGTGTCTTGTCATTGTTCAGACGGACGTGGTCGGACGGATCGAGACGCAGTTTCTTCTTCAGTCGCAGTTCGTCCGTGGGGGCAATGCTGTTGCCGCCAATCACCAGCCGGGAAATGTGTTTGGAAACCTCCTTCAAGGATGCATCCCCCAGGCGGCCACCCAGAAAGTCAACCAGTAACTCGGTCTGCATCCGACCTTGTAGGTGGGCGGTATCCTCCGCATCGGGGACGCCCACCTCAAGGCCACATACAACGGCAATGTAGCACGGGTCCTGGGTGGAGGGAACGGGGCGATCGACGTAGAGTGACTCCAACCCACTGAACCGATACGAACGAACGGCAAAGACACCGTTGGCATTCAGTACACCGCACACACCCAGCACTATACCCGTACAGAATCGATCTATATTGATGCCGCTCAGTAATACCCGGCCGCTGTCGTCCTCTAGAAATAACTCATCCTGGGAGTGGCAAATGCTGAAATCCTCCGCGGTGGCCGCCTGCTCCCGGGAGCCGGTGGTATCCGTCTTTTCATTCGAAGCGTTGGGATCCACATCCTCCATAATCACATCATCCGCGCCATCCTCGTCATCACCAGCGTCAATTCGAACTAATTCCTTTTGATACTCGTGGAGAAAACGTGGGAGCAACTTCATTTCCTTGTAGAGCACTCCTACACAGATGGCCACCTCGTCTGGAGGCAGTTCCAGCACACGGCAGTGCCGCGTGGAGGGGGCACACTCTTTCTGTATGAGAGCCAGCACATTGCCATACTGCTGTTCCACACGTCTACGGTACATGGGGGCGTACTGTTGGGAAAATTCTAACTGGCGGAGCAAAAACCGCCCGTGGAGTCTTTTAATGGGGCATTCTGATCTCGCCTCCACACCGTCACTGGACATTACCCGGAAATAATATAAAACTTTGCTTAGTTAAAAGGGGAAAAAAAGGGGGGAGAAAGAAGGTAAAATTAAGCCGATGAGTCCAACATTTTTCCCTGAATAACTTTTTGACATCTTCCCATTAAAATATGCAAAACAAAAATTGGTGTCTCCACCCCTCTATATTACGAAAAGAGAAAAAATTAAAAGGTTAATTCTTATATTATAATTATCTGTCAAAAAATTTTTATCTGTTTCCCCTTTGAATTACTTGATTTATTTTTTTGGAAAAAAAAAACAGAAAACAGTTAGAGAAAACAAATACAAATATTTAGGGTGTATATTTTTTATCTGAAGGGGGTAATTTAGTATATGCCAAAATTACTTCGCCACCTTCAAAAGCGGACATTCATTGAATAATATATGTATGTGCGTACCATGACGGGGAATTTTTTGCTTCTTTCTTAGTCGTCATCGGCAGGGAGGAGGGCGGCGTTTTCAATGTCCTGCTGCTCCTGCTGGAGACGGCTCAGCTGTTCCGCGGTGAGCTGCTGCACGTTGGTGTCCAGCACGGGAGCCTCCACCAGCTGCAGATCGGGGTTCTTCGCCAAGCTCTTCGCCAGCCACACGAAAGGCTTCTCAAAGTTGTAGTTGGACTTGGCGGACACATCGTAGTACTGAAGGTTCTTCTTGCGGTGGAAGGTGATCATCTTAGCCTTCACCTGGCGGTCGGCGCAGTCTACTTTATTGCCGACAAGAACGATGGGGATCTTGTCGCACACACGGGTGACGTCGCGGTGCCAGTTGGGGACATTCTTGTAGGTGTTGCGGCTGGTGACGTCGAACATGATGATGGCGCACTGACCCTCGATGTAGTAACCATCGCGGAGACCACCGAACTTCTCCTGGCCGGCGGTATCCCAGCAGTTGAAGCAGATGGTACCGCAGTTGGTGTGAAACGTAAGAGGGTGCACTTCCACACCGACCGTCGCGACGTAACGCTTCTCGAATTCACCGGTCATGTGGCGCTTGACAAAAGTGGTCTTACCCGTACCACCGTCGCCGACGAGAATCAGCTTAAACATAGCATCGTACTGAGGAGCCTGCTGCATTTTAAAAGTGTATCTTTTTTTGTTTTTTTCAAAGATAAATAGAGTGAGAACTACGCTATTAGGAAAAAAAAATGTGCGGAGCGGGGAGAGGGAGAAGAAAATGGAAAAGGGACATGCTGAGAAAAGACATCAAACACTCGTGCGCAGTGGGTGCGGCAACGTCTGTGGGGGTAAAAGAAAAAGGAAATTCTTGTTCTAAGATACATTTGTATTGTTATTTGACATTCAAGGAGGAAAAAAAAAAAATCTACTGACAAATGCCCAGATGGGCTCTTCTTCCGCATTTATATATCATATGTACAAGTCCCTCCCATTTTCTCATATTTTAGATGTCAGAGTCATCGCTAGTGTCGTCAGAGTCATCCGAGTCGGATCCCAACAGATCCGATGTATTATCAGATCCAGAGTCATCGTCATCATCGTCGTCGTCGTCTTGCGCCGCGGGCGGCCGAGACATGGGATTGGCGGAGGGTCGAGAAGTCGAGGTGTTGTCCGCCGCGGTGGGCCGCATTTTTCGTGTGTTGACAACCCCGACGTCATCGTCGCTGCTGTCATCATCATCGCTGTCCATGATGACGTTGGAAGAACGGCGAGGACCGGCAGAGTTGGTGGGTCTGCTCCGACCATTAGCGTTCTGGGGGCGAGAATTGTCTTCTGAAGAGTCCGACTCGCTGCTTCCCTCTACCTCCGCGTTGTAGACAACGCGTCTGCCACCATTGTCATCGTCGTCGTCGTCGTCGTCGCTCTCCGGGGGGGCTCCACGGCCGTCGGAACGAATTGCCTTCAATTCTTCCTTGAGAAGTCTCTCCCTCATTACCTTCAGCTTGGTCTGCTGTTCTTCCAGGAGGGCGTCTTCGGAGGCGTTGTACTTCGCCAGCTGATATTCTAAGTATTCCACATTTCTGTACTGCTCCAGGTACTGCACGAACTGGACCTGCAAATCCGCTTCGTGCTTATCGTACTCTTCTATAAAAGCGGGGCGAACAGCCATGAGAGACTTGTAACGCTTCTGGGATCTTTCCAATTGCACTTTTTTGTTTTCTATCTTTTGCTCCAAATTGGTTTCGTCCGCGGAAAGATTGGTGATGGACTGTTGCAGCTGATCCACCTGTTGCGTCACGTTAGACAGGAGTTCCCTCAGCAACCGCTCAAACTCGCCAACCTCCGTAGCCCTGGAGAGCACTCGTTGACGGTCGGCACGGTTTTCCATTTCTTCATCAATCAGAAAGAACAGGGAACTGCCCTCCGCGGTAAGATCACTGCACAGCTGCTGGACCGCCTTTCCGTCATGCACATTCTTCTGCGCGGCCATCTGCTGGAGACCGGCAAAGTCAATGTCCTCCGCCGCCGTTGTTTTCATCGCCTGTTTCAGGACGTTCGCTAACTTCAGCATCTCCTGAACGGCATGTCCATCCGCCTGGTACAGTTTTTTGATGTTGAGCTTGATGCGACCCTTTGACAGAGCGACCTCGCAGACTTGCTTAAAGAAAAATACACGATCAGAGTCCCTCTCAATGTTATAGATCACCTCGGCAGAAGGCTCGTAGCGCATGATGAGCCAGTATAAGCAATCCGCCACCAACTCCACATTGGGGTCCTTGAAAGACTCCATGCTGACGAGATTGGGATAACCCAAAATGCGCATGGTCTCGGAGAACGATCGAAGCTCACGAAAGGACATTGGTGAATAAAAAATTCAATGTGGAAACTTTAGATAAAAACGGGGAGAGACAAAAAAAAAAAAAAATTAGTAATTTGTGTTGTGTGGCATACGCACAGGGATAACGATAACACTACAAAACAGAATGGAAATAATAAAAAATATTGACGCAGCAGTGTCACAATTTAAACGACCCATTAAATCTCCACAACGGTCCCCTCACTCAGATTCTTTTCAGAGGACTTTTTCTTTCTGGTTGCTTTTGCCTGTTTCTTCCCTTTGGCTGCCTTTGGAGCCTTGGTGGAGGGGGGCTCTGCGGACGACGTGGGATTAGACTCTTTCCCGGTGGCACCGCCAAAATCCTCTTCCAAGGTAAACTCTTCTATGATTGGGGCAGCATCCCCCAAAATAGGGGCAACTTCTCCTTGGGAGGGGGAAGATTTAAAAATGTCATCAAAGTCGAGCTCCAGGTCTGTTTCGTTAAGGGCCGGAGCTTCCTCCCCTCTCGGCATGGCCCCGCCCCTCCGCCGGTCGGACTGAGACTCTCGCATGATTCGTTTCGCCTCTTCATCGAAAAAGCGGGACACCAACTGTTCCCGCGGGGTCAGACCGTCATCGCCGTAGCGGTCCAACGTATGATAAATAGCATCCCATGTCATCTTTGCGTCGTTGCCCGCGCGGTGGGCGGAGATGACTGGAATTTTCAGCCACGCCACCAGATCACTTAGCTTCCACGAAGGGGGGTGTTTGTCCACCGTCACGGGGCGCCGGCGATGGGCGTCCCGGATGATGTTTATAGTATCGCCAAACACAAAAGACGGAGGGAGATCCAGGTTATGTTTTTCTAGGGTCCATTTGATCAAGGAGACGTCCGCCAGCTTGCCACCGTGGGAGAGGAGTAGAATCCTCTCCTCAGACCCTGGCAGCTCGTTCGGCTCCGGGGTAAATACAAAATCCAGGAACTTTTTCCAGGCCTCGTCAAATGGAATGCCTTCTTTTTCTAACATTTCATCCGACATGTGTGTTAGCTCGGCCACACCGGGAGCCAACTTTCTTCCACAGACCGGTTTGACCAGGCAGGAAAATTGCTCCTTCCTCCCGGGAGAATAGAGGCCCAACTCTGTGATATCCTCGGTCGGCCCCTCCGCCGTAAACACTGGTGGTCCCGTGAACTCCATATCAAAGGCAAATACACGGAAAGGAACGCAGGAAAAGTACTGTTCGTAGATCAAGGTCCGCAGTAATTGATAGCAATACTTTCCGTCCATCGCATGAAGCTGTACGTCGGTAATGGACCTCGACTCTAATTGTTTGGGATAGTGTTCCAACAGAAAGCTGCGCTGCATCCCCAGTGGGGGAATCAATCCAAGCTGGATCTGAGTGAGCGCCTCAAGTGGGGACAGCACACTTTTGGGTGCGTTTCGGACTTGGGCCCACAATTTAGACCGAAACATGTACTAAAAAAAAAAAAACTAAACATGAAAGGGTATAAGAAGGGAAGGGTAAGTGGGCCATTTCTCAAAGCGGTAAAAACGAAAAGGAGGAAAATAAGCAGAGCAGAAGAATCGGATGATATAGATGGCAATTCAGTGGAGCCTGCGAGCATTCCACTCTTCCTCAGCGTCGGCAACAACCTCCGGGAGCCAGGGCGGGTGATTAACACCTATCACCCGCGGTAGCGCCGGAACATCAGATTTCAGGACAACGGTTCGTCTGAAGAATCGACCTGGCGATGGATCACGGCTGGCTTGTAAAACCACCTTGAGGGAATTGGAGCCTCCCCAAATAAGGGGCGCGGAAGGGGTTAGCAAGCCCAAACGGACATGCAAAAAGAGGAAATTTCCTACAACACCCGTGTCAGACGTAAATGGACACTGGCCTTGAGCGAGATCCGCTTCTGCTGCGTTTGGGCGGAAAATCTCCCGCGCCACCGAAAGGGGAGCAAGTGAATAGCCGTCAGGGGAAAAGGGAACATTTTTGGGCCCCTCTACCAACCAACCCGAGAGCGAAAATCGGGGGCACAACAACTGTCTCCCGTCCCGCTGGTCCGTCTCCCATTTGCTGATCAAAGGTGACAGAAGAGCATCTAGACGAGACGGGGACACCATCACCCAATCACCAATTTGCGGGTCGAGACTGGCGTCGAAATTGGGCAAATAGCGACTTAGCTCTTCCTCTGTAAGTTTGGTGTTCATGTATGCGTGTGCGAAAAGTCACTTGTCTAACATTGGAACTTTTTTTTTTTGCCTAGTGGGTGTGAGCAGCTGAAAGGGAAGGAAAAGAGAAAGTGGATTGAGAAAATCGTCACGCGCTATCTGAGACAATCGTACAACGTTAGACAGAGACAGAATAAAATAAAATAACGGACAACCTTCACTATTACTTTTTTTTTGAAAGTCAACGCATCTAAACTGTGTCAAGAGAAAAATGTGATACATTTTAAAAGATCATTTTCTTCACAAGTACCTTTGCACCATAGAAAAAGATGAAAGAAACAATAAAGACAATGGCAAAGAAGAGGATCTTTTCCCAACCGTCTAGAGCGTCGAAAGCAATTTCGTGGGAAAACCTCTTGAGAATGCACGTCACAATATTGTCGTTGCCCTTTTTCGCGTTACGCGGAACTTCAGTGAAGTGCTTGGAGTGATCGGGGGGAGGATAAGTCTTATTGCCTCGACGAACAACGCCTTCCTTGGAATCCATTTAGTCTATGATACGAGGGTATAATGTATATGCAGGAAAAACCTATGCACCTTTAAAAGTTGTTTAATAATAATAATAATAAATAAAAAAAAAAGGGTGGGACAAGAAGAAAAGATGCAATGCAAGATTTCAGTAAATGCAGGCAATGAAATGCGGGGGTAAAAAGTGAAGCGCTGTATCGTATAAATAAGTGTGTGATAAGAAAAAAAAAAGGNGTACGTTTTTGCTGTGATTATTCAGATAATG
>AUXL01000050.1:0-24560 GCA_000482185.1 Angomonas desouzai | reverse complement strand
TAAAAAGGGGTTTATTTTCGTTTTTTTTTTTTTCTTGGATTAGGCCATACTGAAGCCCATGGAACCGAATGTAATCGCCAGCATCAGCTTTTCTCGCAGCACCTCGAGGGATGGGTACTCGGGGAGATCGATCTTATTGAAGCAGGTGTGGGCGAGCGGCAGTAACTCGGCGGAGTCTTGAAGTCGACTGATCGTGAAGGCCTGTTTCTGCCCGCGAGTACCTTCCAAGTTGGCGAAGCCGCCGTGGGGTACCTTGGAGGCGCCCGTCGCGAACTGCAGCAGATTCGCCTTGTCCTCCGCGGTCATGGTGTGGACCACCTCCCAGAACCAACGAATGGGAGCGCTCACCGCGGAGTACCCTTCGTATACGGTGTGGGCGCGTAAATCGTCAATGTTGATGTCCGGGACACCGCATATCACCAGCTCCAGTTCTTGCGCCGTGAAGTACTTGATCTCGTCAAAAGGAATCACCGAGTAGAATCCTTTGAGCATATTGTGTAGTTGGTCCGCGATACGGTGGGTCATGTGGAACTCACACAGCAGACGAATGTACTGCAGCTTGTTCGACTCGCTCACTAGAATATCCTTGCCCCCTGGTATTAACTCTTTCTCCAGCGTCGTCCCGAAGCGCTCGTAGTTGACGGAAAAGGGAAGACCAATGTCGGTCACATCGTTCTTCAGCATCCAGCGGAGGTTGTTGTAGATCTCCGGGTCCACACTCTCCAAGTCCTGAAACACCGGTTGGACGCCGATGATGTGTCGGTAGACGGCGCGTGTGAAGTGGAGGTCGATCGGGACATTGTGTATAATCGACATGCCCAGTATAATCCCAATAAAGCGGAAGTACTCGAGGTGATCGGGGTTGACGTCGGAGAGCGGGTTGGGCTGGAAGGTGGAGCTCTCGGAGGAGTGCACAAAGAGGGCGTAGCTTTCGTTCACCATGTCCTTGGCCAGCAGCTGGAACCACTCCCGTGTCAGACCCCCCACGTCCGTTCCCTCCTCGTCGGCGAAGTGAACCCGGAGAGACCCCTGGAAGTTCTTTTTCCCCTTCAGTTTCGTGAAGCTTTCCTGGAAGCAGCGGTGGCGGTTGATGGTGAGTTCAATCGACTCCCCCCGCCCCTTCCCCAGCCGAGCCCGGAACATTTTGTTTCTGAGGTTGAAGTCAATCAGACTCGGCTCCGACTGCAAAAAGCTCAAGGAGGTTTTGATCATATTGGGGTTCCACTTCAGGATGCAGTCGAGTGTCACACGGTTGGCCTCTAGGAACCGACGGATAACGCGGGAAATCGGTTTTCGCTCCGCTATGGGGGTGTCCTCCACCACCTCATTCCTGCCAACGCTGTCGGGCGAGCCCAAAAAGAACGAACGGGTGGTGCGGGCTGGCGCTTCTTGCTGGGGTCGTGCACCCACCTCCTCCACCGCCTTCGCGGAAATGGTGGAGGGATCGCGCGTCTCCTCGCGGAGGAAGCGTTCGGTCTCGCCTCTTGAGATACTCAACGTGAAGCCGGAGAGGGCGTTAGCGCTGGCGGAGGAACGGTCTAGGCCACTGCGGGACATGTGGGAGATGCAGTAGCAGGTGAAGAGCACAATGACAGAGTCGGGGAGAGGGAGGTCAAAGGGGGAGTTCATGTGCTGGAGGAGCGCGGTGACGTCCTGGACAAAAAATTGGGTCGCATGCCAAAAGATGTTGAGCTCCCTGGGCTCGGGGCGTTGGGCCTCCGCGTAGATTGGGATCAGACGATACAGCTGATTGCCGCTGAGCTCCACCAGCCCCAGCAGCTCCCACAACTGAAGGCCTTCATTGGTGTCAAACATCACCCCCTCCGGTATCTTCACCGCGGATCCAAAGGTCTCATGGGCTCCGTTGAACTGTGAAGCCTCGGGTAACTTGAGCGAGCCCGCCGCGACCTTGTTCGCAATGAATTCATCCACCGCCTTACGGAAGCGCTGTCGGGCCTCTCGGATGGTGGGGGTGGATTGACGCGCCATCTGCTGCAGTGCGGGCTCTAGCGAGGCAATTGTACTGTGCGAGCCGAAATCCTCCTTTTCCCTTGTAATGCTCTCCGAAATCATGGGCGACACCAGTTGCACCAACAGAGAAGCGTATTCCTCGTTCGAGGGGGTTTCCAGCAACTGGATGACCTTGTTCATGAACTGGGGTCGCGAAACGGTGTAGTACATACTTCGCTGGACGCGTACCTTCATCTCCTCCAGACTCACTCGCTCTCTACCGCAGGATGGGCAGAGATCAAAATTACAAATATCGCAGTGAAAGCACACCGATTCCTTCGGGTTGATGTCGCAAATATTGCACACGTAGCCTCCGCTGTAGGCAGAGTACCCCGTCAAGTCTGTCCATTGCAGCTTGTGGCAGTGACGGGGGTGCAGAATAACACTATCGGAGAGAGATTTCTTCTCAATAAAATCAGTTCCATCCTTGGGGACATCCTTCTTCAATAAACTTTCCTTCTTTTTAGCCAAGATCTTCAGGATCACACCGAAGCGGTGGTTGCTGCGAGACGAGTTGGTGCTGTCCTCCGACATCAAATCCAAGAGTTGGAAGAAGGGGTGTCGGTCCACAAAAGACTGTTCGGTTTCGTCGAGAGGGGCATCCGCCGCCTTCATCGCCTCGCTGGTTCGGCAGCCGTCTGGGAGTAAAATCATGCTGAAGGGGAAGGCTTGGGTGGCATTGCACAGCTCTTGTATGATGGTGAGTATTTTTACCTTTATCGTATCGTTTTTATTCTCTTTTGTCGACTCCTTCCATACCTCCACCAACGCCGATAACACCTCTGCGGCGTCTTCGGGGGTTCCGCAGAGAATACGAAACAGTGCGGTGATCTGAGAGGTTAGATCCACAGAGGGGGCCCCTGATTTGGACGGTGACAAAGGTTGGAGAGGCAGCAGTCGGATACAAACCTTCATCTCCTCTTTGGTGGGGCGGTGCAGACGAGGGGCAAGGATGTGGTAGGGGGAATCCATAGTCGGCGCCTTTGCCTCCGCAGACTTGAAGCGAGGCCTCATATTACCCCCGGGGAGAACTTCACGACTCTGGGAAAAGATTCTTCGAATGTCCTCCATGCGGGTACAACGGCGGAAAAGGGTATTTTCCCGGGGACTATTTCGAAAGAGGAATGCGTGGCCCTCGGGGCGGTCTCGCCTAAAGTCTGCGGGGCGCCGTGGGTTCAGCGGTAGACGCTGCGGTTGGGTAACGCGCTCCTGGGGTCGTTGGAGTGCCAGTGCCTCCCGGTGAAGCTCCGGGTAGGGCTCCAAAAGGGCCAAATCGCACCCCCGCAGCACATCACGCCGCACGTCGGGCTGCTCCGTTACGCTCTGCAGGAGGTCGTAGAGGGCGGCAGAGGCGTCGACCGCGGTGTCCCCTTGGGGGGCCTCATACACACGCGCCCACCTCTGTTCCACATCTAATACGTTCATCTGCACCGGCTCCGAGAGTTGATTCAGAAACCCGCGGTAGACCCGCGTCTGGCGGCCGAGGTGGGTGTAGGTCGCCTCCCCCCGTAGTTGCGCCATCGTTTCAAACAATACGCTTTCTTGGATATCCTGGGGAATGGACTCGATGAAGCTCGGCTCCACGTGTCCCACCCAGGGCTCGTCAGCGGCAGGGGGGACAGGCGCCTCTCCCTCCGCCGGTTCCGGTGGCGCGGGGGGGTCCGTCGGCGCGACCACAGCGGGCTCTGCCGGCGGCGGAGGGCCAGTGGTGATGGTGGCCTCTGGAGCGGCGGCAAACAGTTCAATGATGCGTCTCCTCGATACCTCGTCGGGGTCGGAAACACGCTCTCGCTCCGTCCAGCGCTCCAAGACGGCGGTGAGGCCGACGGCAGGTCGCTGTGCTTCCTCGTCGACCAACGGCGGCATTTCTAGTGCCACTGCCTCCCCTTCCTGCGGCTCCTCCGACGCCGACGACGTGGAGGTGGAGGCGGATTCCTCTTGCTCCTGCTCCGCCCTCCGGCTGGACAGGGAGCGGCGGACTACCTGGTCACTGGGCGTGTGGTGAACGGGGGAGATAAACACACTGGGGGACCGGTGCGTGGGGTACTCGATTTCCTCGCTGACGAGCCGGCGCAGGGGGGTCTCGACGCCCACCGTGTTGGCCCCGTCGTCGGGGTTGCCGACGGAATGGGCAAACAGCTGAAATAGTCGAAAAAGAACGTTGTCGTACACCTGGATGGCGGGCTGTCGATGGAGGGAATAGGGATCAAACCGATTGGAGAACCGATTGCCAATGCCGGTAAAGCCCCGAAAAAGGGATTCGAACCCCCGTTCCTCGTTCTCTTCGACATCCTCCTCTTCCTCCTCCGTATCATATAGTTCTTCCACATCATCGGTAATCTCCGCCAGATCTCTCAAGTCTTCTTCCTCTACTTCCATCTCCTGTGGCTCCCCTGGTTGAACCACGTCTAACACCAGCCCCACGGGTTCACCCCCCGCCACACCCCCTTCTCTGTTCTGCAGCATGGCACCCATAATAGAGTTCCAGGCGGTATCCCCATGGAGGATTTCATGAGGCCCACCCGAATTGTGTTCCTCTTCCTCGTCATCGTCCACCCATTCGTTCGCCTCCTCTTCTTCCTCCTCTTCCTGTTCTTCTTCGGCGTCTCCTTCTTGGTTTTCTTCTTCTTCCTCCTCCTCTTCCTCTTCTTGCTCTTCTTCTTCCTCCATTTCCTCTTCCATGTCTTCTTCCTCTTCCTCCTCCTCTTCTGATTCCGTATCCTCGTCGCTTTCGCCTGGGTAAATTCTCCATTCCGCCTCGTCATCGGAGGAGGCATTTCCATTCACCACTTCAATTCGGATGGCCCCTCCCTCGCCGTCCGAGATCACTAACGCCCCCTCGTCGTTCGGAAGAGGGAGCGTTTGGGGGTCCGGGGTGGCTAATTGATCTTCCATCCGCATCGTCTCTCCCGGCCGACCCTCTCCTGCCACCGAGGAGGAAGACGAAATGTGCTGAGGCTGGTCCGCCTGCTGTGTTTTCTTTGTGTCATTGTTCTGATGGTCCAGGCCGGACGCCCCAACCGTGCGTCGGATAAGATACACTAAGCTCGTCGCGTCTTGGTAAGACCCGCACATATTTAACTCTGCAACAGAGAAAAAATCCGGTAGCGCGCCCAGCTTGTACAAGGGGTAGGACAGCTTTTGGCACTTGGAGACGGTCGGTGCGCCGGTGAGGCATTTTCTAATCACCCGAATAATAGTAGTCGCAAACTTTTCTGCCACGTCGATCTTTTGTTCTCGTTTTTCGTTCGATTCCGTCAACGCGTGGTGCGATTCGGGGCTCAAGTCCGTCTCCTTCAACACCTCAACACCGAGGGAGCGCAGGCTTCGCTCGCTGCGCACCACCGCCAATGCGCCTCGGAGGCACACCAGCAAGTCCTTCAAAAACCGCTGGGGATTGCTTTTCGCGACAGAGTAGAAAAAGTCAGGGAAGCTGGGCGAATCCCCGGCGAAGTGGAGGGCCAGGGCCAGTGTGGGGGGGACGGGTATCGTGCTGGGGCTCTTCGCACCGAGGGGCTCGTCTTTATGGTGGGACGTGGGAGAGGTCACAGACGTCGATTTTCGGGAGGAGTAAGACAACGGCGACGGCGGGGTGAGTCCCAGGGTGTCTCGAAACAACTTTGGAGACTCAAGCGTCCATCCTGGGGAGAGCAATGCCTGGTTGAGGGGGGAGTGGCTGAAGAGGGTGTCCAGAAGTGCGACCGCGTTCTTCTTATTTAAAAGAGAGTTCGCCTCCAGCGACAACAGACACGTCAGTACGAACTCCAGCGCCTCCTGGCGGCTTCGTCTCCCAGAGGGAAAGGGGGAACGGGGAGGGGAATGGGGAGAGGACGACGGTGAAGCCTGAGAAGTGGAGGACGCCGCACGGGGGCGAACACTGGAGCAGGGTGGTGAGGGGGATATCCACACGCCGAGCCACAACTCCTCCCCCTCTGACGCCTCCTCGGGGGATCGGCTCGAAAAGGTGATACGCTTCTTTTTGTCGGCCTCCTTCTTGGTGTGCTTGGCCCATTTGATGCAGCAGCAGGATTGGAGAACGGAGAAGAAGGCGAACGGGTACTCCTGTGCGGTATCCCTCATACGGAGGAGAAACTTTGGAAGGGGGACGACGTAACGGTGAATATCTTCCTCTTTGTGTTCCTTTGCTGCGCCGGGTGAGGCGGGGTCATTCTTGTCTTTTGGGGGTGCTCTTTTTTTCGCTTGCAGTATGAAGCTGCCGTGGTCGGCAAGACGCTTCTCGGACTTGAGCAGCTGATAATCTTCCTTCTCCAGTCGTGCCGCGCAGGGTTGCTGATGGATGGCATACCGAAGCACCTCCTCCATGTTGGCATACACAGTGGCCTCATCTTTTATCGGGTCCGAGAGCAATATCTGTAGCACCGAGACCACGCACCAGCGAATACTCTCGACGACGGAGTTCTCCAAGAGCAGAACGCAGAGGTGTATCTGCATTTCAGAGGGACTGCTGTGGTTGAGAAGCGTGCACCGTTCGATGGCGTCGCACAGCCGGTACCACGGGGAAGGGGGTGGGGCACTCCTGGGGACCTCTTCTTCCACCTTCACCCCGCCGTTTTCATTCTTTTCTCTTTCCGTCGTCTCTTCCTGGACCTGATGCCGGGCGTAGGCGTGGAGGGAGAGGACGTGATGCAGAAAACGAACGGTAAGCTCGGGGAGTCGTCGACCGAGCGCAAGCACAGGAGGGTCCTCCGCTCGCCACTTTCGATTCAGTTGGCGATTCTGGAAGATGGAAGGCGTCACAAAATGAGAGTCAGCAGCCGCCTTTGTTTTCGATTTCTCCTCTTCACCGACTTCTTCCTCCGTCGCGGTCACAAACATTGGCTCCTCACCGTCATCGTGCTCCAAGTCCCCTAGTAAGAATTCAAAGGCCTTGAGGAGTACCTCAACAGAGAGAAGGGAAAAACTGGGGGAAAGGGAAGACTGAATGACACGACTGGGGCAGAGAACGGTGCGCTTTATCCTTTGCAGCACGGACAGAGCCGGGTCCGAGTCCCCGTCAGGGAGTTCCTCCACCGAATAGCCCAATTCTTTCAGTAAATCAAAGAGGGCGGCCTTCTCCTTTAGGATCGCGTTCACCTTGGGGAAGATGGACGAATCACACGTGTACACTTGATTGAGGCTCCCGCTAATGTCGTCGTCGGATACCGAATGCACGCCCTTGCACTGGTGACCATCCCAGCAGAACCCCTCCTGAAAAAAACGGCAGAGGTTCGAGCTCCCTGTCTTTTTCTCGAACCGGCACTTCATATTACCAAGGTGGCCCGCCACGGGGGTGAAACAGAGTAGAAAGTTGTAGAAGCTCGCCCGCATTAAACTTGCCGTCGACCACCTCTCCTTTTCGTCCATGTCCGTCGCTTCCCGTACTGTTTGTATCTCTCGCAGCATCGCGTCGGTGACGGCGAGGGGGAGTTGGGAGTCTGCCAAAACATACAGCAAGGTGGTGGCATTTCGTTGCGACAAGATGACGGTAATGTGATCGAGGAGGGGATAGCAATGTTTCGTATCAAGGAGTACACGAGAGAACATTTTAAACAGTGTATCCTGGGCGGGTGCCGGACTCCGCCGGCCGGTGGACTCCGCCATCTTGCAGAGCAAAGCAGAGCAGCTCCTCCTGAATGGGATGGCGTCTTTTGGGGTCAGAAGGGAAAGGGGTACCATTTTGCCGCAAATGAGCGAGAGAACCCAATCCGTAGCGTGTCCCTGCAACTGAAGTAACTTTGCCTTTTCGTAAGGGCCACCCCTTTCTTTTCGGAGACAGTCTAATATTTCCACGTTCTTTTCCTCCGACTCCTCCTCCACCACGAGAGATTCCGCGTTGACCACGGCAGGGGCTTGGGAGAGGGTCGGCCTCCTCGGTGGAAGAATTACTCCTCTCCTCCCAGAAAGGCAGTACGCTCATCGGCGACAGGTCGAGCTCCAAGTCGTGCGTCGCATGGAGAAAACGGGAAAACTCAGCCCGCGTTCGAATGGAGTCGTTGTTGCGATGGAAGGGAATAGAGGGGTCGGCCAGCGATCGGTCCTCCTCCACCGCGCCCAACCTTAGACAGTCGGCATACTGATTCATTAAATAGATGGCGTTGGCGTACAAGTCTTGGCTCTTTTCAAATCCCTCTAGGTGGTCCCACAGGTCAAAAGTGACGCAGAGCAACGCCGAGACGGCGGAGGGCATTCTGTGCGAGGGATCGCGCATACCGCGGGGTTTGTCAAAACACGGAAGACGTGATATAACGACAAAAATTCGGGTCAATGAGTGAGCGACATTTTTCTTTATTTTCTGATATTCCTCCTCCTTCGCTTTCTCTTCTGGTGTCTCCTCCAGCGTACTTTCGGGGGGATTGGTGGCTTTTTGCGTACCGACATTACTATTCTTTTTAAAATATAGCATTCGGGCAATGAACTCTGCTTTTTTCACCACACCGAACCATCTATCCACGAGGGAAGAGCTCCCCTCCGAGCCGTAGCTGGCTGCCGCCACCGAAATCAAGTCCGCCACCTTTCCCAGCTCCTCCACGTCCAAGTATTCAAGAAAAACGGACCGCCGTATCGCCTCGGGTGGAGCGGCGTGGGTGGGATCGGTCTTCCAGTACCTCTCGTACGGCTTCTCCAAGACCTGGACGAGGTGCCTCATGTGCCTCTCGCACTCCACCATCAAATTGTTAGAGTCGACCGGTATGCTGCACCGAGAGTTGCCAAAGTTGCCGTGTCGGACACTCAGATGGCTAGGAGGCGCGGTGTTGCGGGAGAGCCCCCCAGGGACGCTGTAGTTCCCCAGGCACAACGCCTCATCCAGCTTTTCAAAGAAGGAGGAAACAGGATTGACTCTCTGAGAGGCAAAAAGACGCAACGGATCGGTGGGGGGAGACGGCGCCGCGCTATTGTTGCTGTTATTATTATTATTATTATTGTTGTTGTTATCATTACCCCCGTTAGCATCATTATTTTCATCATTAATATTATTTCCCTCCCTGTTTGTTGCCTCACTGTTGCCGCCGCGGCCGTCCTCATCGACCTCATCGGTGGACGGCTCTCTACCGTCGCTGTCGAAGTTGCTGTTGTCGGGAAACGCATCGCCGAACCGGGTCAGCACACGGGTGGTACCCCCAAAGTCGGTGGAGCGTTCCACCATCCTTAGCATTGGATTCATAGAATGCCTAGAGTACATGAGATCTCTTCTCTCCTGCATCGTAAGCAAAGGAGCCCGACCGCCTCCCGCGGCGGCGCTCCTCTCTTTCCTGGGTCTTGGCACCGTCGCCAGCTGCACGAACGCGTCCGTCAGAGTGGAGATGGCTGACCTCGGTGAAATGCTATGCCACGAATGTTGCGGTGACTTGGCCACCCGACCCAGCATGTCCAGAATAGGCATCAAGATGGAGGCTTGGGCTTCCGTCAGAGTGTGGGGGAGCACGGCGTAGGCCTGGGCCACTCGGCGAACAAAAGTGGAGAGACTTGACACCATTTTACTGTGTCTCGAGGAGTTAAACACGGTGAGGATCTGAAGCATAAAGTTGGAAAAGGCCCCCGAGTAGAATAACGTACTCACCGCCGGATAGTAAATCGTATCGTCCTCCTGCTGTTCCTCGTGGACTTTTGGTTCCTTGCTTTCACCCGTTGCGACGGTCGCCGACTCCTCTGTGGGTATGGGCACGTTCACTCCAATCATTGGCCGCGTGTTCCTTCGCCTTTTCTCGCTCACTCTCCATCACCACCTCTGACGCCGTCACAGAAACCGGACAGAGATTCACAATGGATACGGCAAAAGAAGAAACATCTTCGCTAATGTCGCCCAATAACTTGGTGAAGGCGTCACTCTGTGGGCGACCCCGAGACCGCCGCCGCTCCGCCATATCAAAAAACATAAAAAAATTAAACATGGTAAAGGTCGCCTCAATCACGTCGCTGGTTCGCCGCCAGAGAGGGGATGCCGAGGTGGAGGGGTCCCTCTCTACCACGTGGCCCATACCGCCGGGCATTTCCGTCTCTGACCACAGGGCGTAATCGTCTGGTTGACACAGTCCCTCCTCGAAACGGTTCACGAGGGGGATAAAAACACCCGTCGCGGTGGTGCAGAAATGGGGGAAAGATTTGAAAATTTGATGCAAGTCGCGGAAAGAGGAGCTCAGCGTGGGGCGCACCTCATCGGTCAGCGCTTTTCGCAGCTTGGAGGACAGCGATAGCATGTCTTTTTCTCGGCAGGGCAAAGCCGCGATGAACTGTGGGTGTCGAAACGCCTCCTCGTTAGAGTTTTGAATGCTCGCCTCGTCCCTCAGGTACGGTGGGGTGTACTGATTGTATCCTCTCGCCAGGTAGGAGGGGACCAACTGGTACAAATTATTGGGCTCCGGCGCCGCCCTCATCGCACTGATAATACTGTTCAAACATATTTTAAAGTAGTTCTCGAAGACGCGGTGGGTGACCTTGTGGACGGTGAGGGCTTGAATGAGGGAGGGGAGCCTCAGCTTGACGAGCACGGCGGTGTAGAAGGTGTTGGACTCGATGAGGGAGAAGTTGGGATCGGCCAAAGCGGCGCGCTCTCGTTCCGCGACCTCTTGGTAGAGAGAGGAAGACAGTGGACGGTCGAGGATTTGAAATACGCTTTCGATCATACCACGCTCCAGGTAGGCGGGAATCATGTCGCCGATGCTGTGGTGGGCGCAGGTAGCCAGAGCGGCGGTGGCGAGGGAGGCGAGACAGGGGTAGCGGGTCTGCAGCATGAGCGCTTGCAGGCATGTGATAATATCCGGACGATCCGAATGACCTTCCGAAGTAAATAAAAAGGTGTGGGGGTTGACGGTTACCTCGCCGTTTTCAATGGCGCGGGTAAAGATACGCAGTACGGTGACTAGGGTGTCGTACGCCTGGAGGCTCAGGGTAGACACCTCGCTGCTCTTCAACACCTCCTCCCGGAGTTCGTGGTCTGACTTGGGGGAGTGTTGAAAATCGTAGGAGTAGTCCTCCTCCTCCTCCTCCACGGCGATTTCCTCCGGTATAACGGCGGCCTCGCTCCCCTGTGTCGACGACGACTGGGAGTGTTGCTGCTCGGGGGCTTCGGTGGGCGTTTCTATGCTATTGGGTGCCTCCTCTCCCTCTTCTTCTTCTACCGCGGAGGGGGTCGTCTTCTTCTCCATTTTGGGAGGGAGCGGCATCTCGGGGAGGTAGTGGTAGAACAGATCAGTGCAAATGGACGAGAGGCCTAGCGTGAAGGCGGTGGGCGTGATGGAGGGGTGGTAGAGGCCCAGTACTTTAAGTATAGTATGAGAATAGTAATTGGGGTGCGTTTTGAGGAGGTGGAAAAGCTGAGTAATAATAAAGTTGAGGTTACTGGACATCTCCGGGGAGAAGGCGAGGCAGGCCACATGCGTCAAGTGGTGATCAATCAAAAGTCCATACTGCAAGAAGCCCTTATGGGAAAAGAAGTTTTCCCTCAAAAACCGCTCATTGGAGGGGATGGTGGCGTGAATGACGTTCCAAAAGTGATTAATATGGGTGAGACGGGAGCCGCCATCCCGCCGGAGGTGTTTGTCCTGCTGCCAGGTGAAGGCCGTGTCGGCGATGGTGCCCACCAACATGGCATAGAGTGATTCGTATTGTAGCCATTGCTTGTGAATACGAGAGAGTAAATCCCCCTCCTCATTCCCGTCGCCGTCGTCGTCGTCGTCGGCCTCCCCGTCAATCAGTAGGCGCGTTCGCTTTCCTTTGCTCGACAGATATCGTTCCATCTCGCGGCGATTCACGCAGTCCTTGTCCTCTAATATCTCCTGGAACAGCTCTTTGCAGTGGACAATATCGTAAAAGAAGTCCGTCTGTGCCAGCACCTCCTCTTGCAGTGAGGTCGGCAGAAGGGCGTAGCTGAGGAGTCGGGACCGGGCCCACCACAGCACTTTAATCAAATCGCTGCGACTTTCGTTCATGCTCGTCAGACACACACTGCTCACCAGCGCCTGGTCCACCTCCGCGTCGTTGCTGCTATTGTGACCACCCAGTCTCTCCTTCGAGACATAGTCGAACGGATCCATGGAGAGGGGTGGGAGATAAGGGGTCGCCGCCTCCTCCTCCTCTGGGGACAGGGTCGCCTCCTGGTGCTCCGTGTCCAGCACCATCGGCTTCCCCGTGTCTTGTANCTCCCGCAGCTGTTGAATGAGCCGCCGCTTCAGCACTTTGTACCGTTTCCACGCCATCGTGACGATTTGACGAAGGGAGGGTTCGTTTTTCCAGGAGAGGGCGATCACCGTTTGCACTGGAAATCCCATCTGTACTCGGGGCGCGGAGGACTGGGGCTGCTGGGAGGAGTTGAGCAGCAGGCCGGCGTAGATGGTGAGGGGGTCACCACAGAGCATCAGTCGGCAGGTACAGGAGGTGGCGGGGGCGTAGTGGATCTCCATGGAGTTGTAGGGGTGGATAAAGGCGGCGACCAGCAACGTGGCGGAGCGTAGTAGTTTACAGTCCCGTTTATTTTTCTCCCTCGCCAAGCGTTCCTCCTCGTCCTCTGGCTGGCCGTCCGCGGAGCGCTTCTGCTTTAACGTGTGGAGCTCTCCGCTTTGTTTGAGAATCGTTTTCGCATTGCGCTTCCACCACTTTTGCGTCGTATTCCTCAGCAAATCCGAAAACGCCTGCATCGGGAGAATCTCCACGAGGTGAAATAGAGCGGGATCGTTGAGCATGTCTTCAAACAGTCGGGGCACCTCCGACAGCGGCATCGTCACATCATGGAGAAGAGTGAAGTAGTACCGGATGGGATCGGAGAAGCAAACGGGAAGAGGCGAGGATGCGGCCACCACCCGACTGCTATTGTGAGAGGAAAAGTCCATCATCATGTCCTCCATAGGAATGCCTAACGCTTGGGCACCTATCTGCTCCGCCAGGAGGTGCGTCACAGCGAATACAGTTTCCATTATTGTAGTCTGTTAGTTAGCGGGGGGAAAGTATGTTTTAATAAAAACAGAGAGAAAATAATAAAAAACTGATAAGAAAAAGGAGAGGTTGTAGTTCTCTTTTTTTCAGGTGTGATTGATTTATTTTACTTCTCTTTTTTTATTGATGATTATTATAAATTCTGGCAATACGATTGGCAGAAAAGATTTCGAACAGAAAAAAAAAATAATATAACTTCAGACCAAAGTCCAAAATGTAAAAAAAAAAAAAAAAGACTCTCAATATATATAGTAATTGAAAAGCTATGCACGCAAAGTAATGCTACGCTAAACTAAATAGCTGAAAAATATTAAAAATATTTTTGTAACACTAAACTGGAAAGAAAAAGAGAAAGAAGCAGTCAAAGGGGGTAAAATCACAAAAACAACAGAATAAAAAAACAAAAGCGTCAGCAAAAACAGAAGTTTGAAGAAATCGATATATATATATATAAATATTTATTATTAAATAGTTATGAAACGAAGAGGAAAAGGATCGCTATTTCCATTTCTCTCCATATTAGACTGATTAATAGGGCCACAGTAAAACAAAGAAAAAAAAAAGAAGAGGAAAGGGAAAAAAAAAAATTCTTTTCCAAAAAGAGAATTATCGTTCCCTTTTCTCTTACTTCTTCTTTTGACTGTTCTTCAACTCGGACAGTGGCTGGGCTAGGTAGTTGAGCTGGGGATTCTCCAAGTGGTCTTCAAAGTCTAGAAGGCCGTACTGCGCGAGGGCCTCGAGCGCCTCCCCGACCGCCGCTATCCCACTCTCCTCGGAGAGCGAATCGGCGGAGAGGGTGTCAGAGTTCCAGCAGCCGAAGGAGAGGGCGCTAGACGACGGCTCCTCCACCTTCGCGATGGTGTTCTCCTTCTCCGAGAAGAAGGCGGTGACGGAGAGCTTCGAGGGAGGGGAGGTGAGCGTGTCGTTGTGGATAAACCACACCAGTAGTTTCTGGCCAGAGGGCATCTGCTGACGGAGGTAGGTGATCACGGAGGCGGAGAGGGTACCGATGGACTTGTCATCCAAGCGCTCGTTCGCGATGTAGAGGCCGAGGAGGGAGAGGCCCTGGGTGCGGGCCTCCGACTGGACGTGGGCGTAGGCGACCTCGAGCATGGGGTGGGGGTAGCTCATCTGCATGGAGTGGAAGAGAGGGACGACGTCGGTGACGTAGCAGGCGTCGCCGCTGTTGCCTAGCCGCTTGCCTATCAGCATGCCTAGCACCGGTTGGGTGGAGTGCTTGTAGCAGTGGAGGAGGGCCTTGGTGTAGGCTTCGGGGGAACTAACGGAAGACGTGCTCATTTACTTTCACCTTTAAAAATGTATACTTTAATAAATTATTTTTTGGCGGAAAAAAAAATGGGGGAAAAACAGAAAGAAATCATAAATGAAAATGAGGTAGAATACAATGAAGCATATTTATAACTACAAAGAAAAAAACCGTATAAGAGTCACAATAATTGTGGCAAAATGACATTGCATATATACATTTCTTTTTTGTCTCTACTGTCACACCCCGTGGAAGAGTCGTTCACTTACGGGTCGAGGCGCCGCTCCTCGTCGTACCTCCGCCCATTGTAGTCCCCTTCTGACTCTTATACAGCTCTGTATTAACGGTCGGTCGCCCGCTGCTCACCATCTTGGCCTTGCGCAGTAAAGTATCGTCGCCCTTGTCAAAGAGGTCGTGCGCCCCCGCGACGTTGTAGTCCTGCGCGGTGAGTATCACAAAGTCTAGAGAGCGCAGTTTGACCTGTCGGTTGGGGTGGGCGAGGAGATGACGCAGGGCGAGGGGCCAGTACTGGTCCTTTTGCTCCGCGATGGGGTTCCCGTGGAGAGTGAGGAAGGCGAGGTAGGGGAGGGGACACACCTTGTCAACAATCTCCTTAAAGTCGCGGATGGCGTTGCCGTGGAGTTGAAGTTTCTGTAGAGGGAGCTGATGGAGGTCGGGGGGGAGGATACTAATGCGGTTGTCGCTGAGATCGAGGGAGGAGAGCGTCACGAGCGCGTTGGCGACGAGGCGGCAGATGACCGGCACCGTGCGCTCCATGTGGTCCCCCAGCCCACAGCTGGCCACTCGCAGACTGTTGGCGTCGTAGCGGGACTCCGCCGCCGCTGAGGCCACCAGCGCCTCCACCGACCCCTCCTTCGCGGGCGCATTGTCGGCCGCATTTCCTCTCATAAAGGCGAACCGATCGCCCTCTCCCTTATCGAACTCATACGCCTCCTCCTCTCCTCGCTTGTTCTTGGCCTTGATCATCGTGCGCTTGCCGGGCCCGCCCGTGTTGGCGGTGGGGTCCGTCGCCTGGCTGAGGAACACGCCTTGAGCGAAGCGGGGGTCCTCCGACGGCCTCACCGAGCGCGGCTGATGCTTCTTGCCCGCCGTGGGGGCCACCGTCAGCAACTTAAGGGGCTCATCCACGTCCACAAAGGAAAAGTCTAACATTGGAAGAGTGTGATTGACGGCGTTGATGCGGCTCTTCTGGAGGCCGTCGTAAAAGTCTAGCACGCTCTCCTTAATCTTCTCCGTCCTCTGCGCCACCGAGAGGGGGAGCATCGCGCCGGTGGGCTTGTCTAGCATCTCGCGGAGGGGCACCATGTAGCGGTGGATGGTGAGAATCACGCCGTCCTCGAACAGGCACACATCACGAAAGAGGAGGCTCTCCCTGCCGTAGGTCATGGTGAGGCAGGAGAGGCGCTGGTTGCGGTCGGTGTACTGGATACCCAGCTGCCCGTACCGCTCCGCCTCGGTGGCGGGGGTGGGAGGGGGGGAAGGACGTCGTTGTCCTGCAGGACCCGCTTGCGGGGGTCGAGAGCGGCCTGCACCTCGGCGATGTACTTTCCCTTCGCAATCCAGTTCAGTAGAATGCACATGCGCTCCGCCACCAACGTCGGGCCCTCTACAATGTCGACCCGCTCGCCGTAGTCAGGGGATTTCGCGGCCTCCTCGGGGTCCTGCATAAAGTGCTGGTACCCTTTCGGCTCACGGGAGGTGGAGAGGGTCACCTGTCGGGGGGCCGCGGCCTTGGTCGCCGTCTTCTTCTTGGGGTCCGCCTTGCTGCCGTCGCCGCGGCGTTGCCCTCCGCCGAGGGCTCTCCCTCCTCCTTCGCCGGCCGGGATCGACCCAGATAGGCCTCATAGCGCTTCTGCTGCTCCGCCAGCCGCTCCGCCGCCTCCACCAACAGACGTTTCTTTCGCTTCTCCCAATTCTCCGACTGGCGCAGTGTTTTGACAGCGTCGGAGATGACAGCGGTGGAGGCACCGGTCTCGGGGTAGAGGAAGTGGGAGACCAGGAGAACGCCGGGGTCTAGAATATCTACGTAATGGCCAATGTCCTGATTGTGGACGCATTGCGTGATAATAGAGGAACCTTTTTCTAGCTGCTCGTACTCCATTGGGGCTAAGTAGTAGAAAAGAAAAACTAATGCTAGTAGTGTGCAACAACTATTGTGTAAAATCTAATTCCAAACGTTAGCAGGAAAGGGGGAAAAAAAACAGAGCGGTATTTTGTTCAGTAGAAAAGTACAATGGATATTGGGATGCCATTCAAAACAAAAATGGGGAAAAATGCAATATTTTTTGTTATTGTAGTTTATACCATTCCTACCAGTGTACAAGTGCCCGACGACTTCAGTCCTTCTCGCCTTCCTTCTTTTTGTGATGGTGTCGCTTCAGATCCATCACCTCCCGCAGCACATCTTTCGAGTTCGGTTTCGCGTTCATCTCCACGTCAAAGATGTACGCCATCACCCCGCACGTAATAACAAAAGTAGTGAAGAACACTAACAGTAAGTCGTACTTGGCTAGAGGAAACATACCCTCTTCTAGTAACTTTTGCACTCTAAAAAATCGGCGGACCGAGTAGGTCACAAAGACGGCGCCGTTGAGGAGGAAACCACCGACGGCGGGAAGAATACGGGAGGGGTGCACGCTGGTAGGGACGGTGGCGTCGTAGGCGAAGCAGTAAGCTGTCCATAAGGCGATCCCGGCCCCCACAAATGTCATTCCGGTCCTCAGGAACGCTAAGCAAGTGCGTTCGTTCGCGAGCTGATCCCTCGCCACACTCCCCTTGTTAGGTATCACCGTCGGGGCACGGGCAAAGATGCCTCGTCGCAGCATATCTAACTACTTTTTCTATTGGATGTTTATATATGAATGGCAAAGCAAGGTTTCAGATACTATAACAATTAGAGCAGTAATGAGGGGGGGAAGCGGTTTGATGGAATACACACTAATGCGTGGCAAAGCAGTCTAATCAATGAAAGAAAAAAATATTATTTTACTTTATTTTTGTGTTAGCGTACAAACGGACGGTGAATCCGAGAAAAAAAAAAACGAAAATATACATGTTGGGTGTATTCCCTGACACCCATTATCTCAGTTACAGAGCATCACTGCAACGAGAACTGGCGATGTTCCCTCGCCTCTCGCTCCAATTTCTCCATCACCAAAGACCCAATCTTCGTCCCTTGTAAAGAGAGCACGTAGATGCGTTGGTTCACCTGAAGCAGTCGTTGGAAGTGCTTCGTCGAGGGCAGAGTAATGCTGGGATTGTCGTTCAGATAGATCTCGCCGAGGGAGGGGTGGGTGGCGAGCATCTCGCACAGTGCCGCGGCGTCCTGATTGTCCAGTGACATATTCTTGAAGTAGACCCGCCGCAGTGCCGGGAGGTGATCCAGAAGGTGAAGACGGCGAGGAAGCCGGGGTGGCCGAGGTAGCTGGAGGTGAGGTCGATCTCCTCCACCTGCACCGTGAAGCGGCCGTCAATGGGGAGCCGTGAGAGGAGGTAACTATTCGGCTTGCAGCCCTGCGCGTCGCAGCAGCGGAGATACACGTCCTTCAGCGAGGGACCAAAGTAGAGCCCCTCCTCGTCCTCTGCCAGCACACGGGTGACCAAATTGCGCCCGTCTCGCTCCTGTCGTTCTTCTATTTGCGCCTTCTGGATCGCCTCGAGCTCGGCGACAGTGGGAACACGGACGCTGGTGAGACTCACGCGGCGGCTGCTAGGGCCGTCCGGGCTCGCCGCCCCGCTGCTGCCGGGGTAGGAGGAGGTGCTGTAGCGGCCCCGCTGCAGCGGACTGCCCACCGCGCTGAAGGGAAAGTCCGCTGAGGACGACTCCGACCGTCGGTGGGAGTCGGAGATGGACACCGCCCGGAACGACTCCTCCGCCCTGGACAGCTCTTCCTCGTCGGCAATCTCGCCCTGTAGCCGCGGGATGCTACTGACACTGATCTCCGAGTCGCTGTGAAAGGAGCTCTCCTCCACGCGGCTCATTCGGTGCACCGGGCCACCGGAGCCCAGCGACAACTCCCCGCTGCTCGTGCTGCCCCCGTGTGTGCTGGCGCCCAATGCAATGTTCTGCAGCAGCGCACGTTGCTGGGTGTCGGAGAGCAGGGAGCCGCTGAACATGGAGCGCCGCTCGTACATGTAGGCCGCGGCGTTGGAGTGGTTGAAGGCGGCGGGGAGATTAGGGGCGACGCCGCCCTCGTCTGGGGGGACTGGCACCTCGACAGAGTTGTCCGATCGGCCATCGTTGGAGAGCCGCATCAGCTCCAGATGGCGGTTCAGCACCTCTCTCTCCCCCTCCGGGGCCTCGGCGTAGGCCCGGGGCAGATCCTGCTCTGTCAGACGGATATTGACCACCTGATGACGGCTGAGTTTTTTGTTGACCGTGCTCTGTTGGTAGTACACGATGCTGTTGAGAAAGTGCTGGTAGGTGAAGAGGTGGGTGTCAAAGGCACCGCCGCCGAGGCCGGTCAGGTAGAGGGCGGTCACGCTGTAGTTACCCACCAGAGTGGACGAGAACATCCCCTTGACAACGCTGTGGAACGGCTCATAGGTGAAGGAGACGATGCGACTGCGGCCCGTGCGTCGGCCCATCTGCACCGATGTCGGCATTCCAATTCCTTTCGCGTCGGAATACACTTCTAATATTCGCTTTGTTTTGAGCTCGCTGTACTGCTCCGCCGACATCACCTTGGGGTACCCCATACGCGATACGTCCTCCACATCTAACGTCAGAACAATACGGCTGACTTTGTGTTTGGGCATTCCCGTAATCTCCGCCACCACCGCATCATCAATCAGACGTTCATAGACACTCAGCTCCAATGTCATACAGGCAATCGAGCCCACATCCACCGTCTTCACGGGAGAATAGTCGGGCCGGATGCGCATCGCGTACATTGGCAGGGAGACGGAGATGGCGGCGTCGCGGTCCTGGTAGGTGAACTCACCAAAGAGCCGCTGCTGATCCTCTAGCATCGTCGCGCTCGCCTTGCGGTAGGTCACATCCACCTCCAGCGTGAGACGATTCGACTTGGTAAAGTAAGGAAGGAAAATCTTGTCGACGTACTCCGCGAGGGTTTCTTCATCCCCGCTGCGGACGAGGAAGAGGTAGCCCCTCTCCCTCCCCACCAACCCTATCGCATACAGTGCGTCGAGGGAGAGGTGCGACTTATTCTGCACATTGGCATAAAACTGAAACGTCCGGCAGCCCGAAAGCAGCAAACTCGACCTCAACTTGTCTCCTATTTTTAAGTGTCGCAGATTCCTATCCCCATCGATGGAGACCACATGGGGGTCGCGGAGGACGTACTGGACGCAGGACGTACAATACTCCCGAAGTGTCGTCCCCTCCTTTAGTCTAGAGTAGAACACCTCCACCTGCTCCACCTTCTCTAGCCACACCTTATCGTCCACGCTATTCTTGTAGTTGGCCTCCCCCTCGGCCTCCCCTCCCCTCCCCTCCGTCGCCTTCCGCTCCACCGCCCCCTCCGTTTTATTTTGCTTGGGGTTGGGTTTGCCAGAGTCGTTGGAAAACGCCGATGTGTCGCCGTACTTTAAAAAGGGAACAAACGCGAAACGTTTTTTGTTTCGTTTTCTTTCTGCTTTGGCCTTTTCCTCCGCATCCTCCTCCTCGGATTGTGTTACGGCTTCCTTTTCGGTGGACAGACGGTTCTCCTCCCCCTCTTTGGTGGTCTCCCCCACGGTGGGCTCCTGTTCCTTCCCCTCGCTAGTAGAGAGAGGTGGCGGCGGTGCGGCCTCTGTGGTCGCCTCATCCGACTCCTGCAAGACCCGCTGTATGGTCTCGGGGTCGATAAAACGGATATCCCACTGGGGAGACACCTGCATCGACACCCTCGCCGCCTGGTGCTGAAACTGAAGGTGAAAGTTCCACTCCCGTCGCATACCGTCCTTGCCACCGGCAGGGGCGGCGCCGGCCTCGAGGTCTACGGAGCTGGCACCGTTGATGTTGGTCCCGGCGCTAAGGTAGCTCACCACACTCAGTCGAGGGTCGTGGGAGGGACGCGGTTGTACCTCAGGGAACGACAGGAGAGGTGCTGGCTCATTTTTTGCGGTTGCCATTTCTAATCTAATAAATTAATAAATAAAATACTGTTGAAAAATGAAAGGGTAGAAGGAGAGAAGGGAAATACCCAAGAAAGCGAAAGAGCACGATGAGGACCCAATAATACGATACAAAAAAGAAAAAAAAAAGCTACAGTACCGATTATTTGTGTGGAGTAAATGTAGCAATATATAAAGCGTCGATAGATGGATACAGAGAGAGATACGAACTCCCCTTCTCTCAGTCCAGCGCCGCCTTCAGTGCGCTAGCGGCGGCGTCCCCCCACAAGAAGCGACGGGCCAGGAGAGTGAGCACACACCCTAACAGATAGCACCACTCGTTGAGGCGTTGGTAGTAGTACAGCGGGAGATGCCCAAAGACGGCAAGGAGGACGTGCGGGGCGGCATCGTCGGGGCGGGACTGCTGCAGCGCGTGGCTGACATCCGGGAGGGACTGGCGGAGGAGGAGTAGCTGACCGACAAAGTACACGGACATCATTAACGCGAGGAATATGGCAGTACTGTCGGCGGTGACGATGGTGGAGCCGAAGGAGAGGGTGAGCTGGAAAAAGAGCAGCAAGAGGCTGCGGATAGAGGAGCAGACGACGGAGGCGTTGACCAGCATAGAGGCGAAGTAGATCACCTCCGTTCCCGTCACATCCGCCGCGCCGTCCTCGCCGGGGCCGAGGTGGATCGCGCGTAGCAGACCCTCCACCGAGCTCTCCCCGCTGAGGCGCCCCATGCAAAGGCTATACAGTCAGGAATACCTTCACCACCGTATAGCAGGCTAGCAGACTACCCCATAATACATATAGTTTGCCCACGCAAGTGGCGCCCCGCTCCGCCTCCGAGAGCACCCCCTGCAGCTCGCTGCACTGGATGGAGAGAGTGATGCTGAGGTAGCGGGTGGCCTCGGCCTCGGCGTGGAGGTCAACGAGATTGCCCTCGCCGTCCCCTTTCCACGCCTTCATGACCCAACCAAAGAGGCCCTTCTTCTTCTCCCCCACTCCGCCAGCCCCGTCCTCCAGATCGCCGTTCCTTCTCCGGTTCTCCTCCCGCTTGGCGGTCATCTCTGCGGCGCGGTCACAGTGGTACTGGGCGATACGCCGCTGTGTCTTGCCGTACATACCTAGAACGTGCTTTTGCGCTTCGCCAGAGAGGCGTTCGCCTGTCGTAGTTTGTCTATTTTGTTCCGCCAATAAAAAAAGGGGGAGATGGACTGCAGAGGAGAGACCACGCTAGCGTAGCCGCCGATGATGCCGATCAGAGAGACGCCAATGGCCCCCACCTGAGAGGAGAGCAGTGCGAGGAAGCGCAGCACCACGCTAGTGGGCGCCCCCGGCTGCCCCTCCTTCGCTTTGCCCTCGGTCTCCGCGACCTGAGGAGGAGGGGATCGCGCCTTGTGTTTGACCTCCTTGGGCATTTTAAAAATCTCCTCCCCCTTTTTCGACGTCTTTGATGCCGCCTCTTTTACCTTATCCTGGACGGAGTGGAGCCAGCGCCAGCGGTCCGCCTCCTCTGCTGTACTGACGGACGGCAGCAAATACAACACCACACCGAGGCACACCAGAAACAGCAGCAGGGCGATCGTCCTCCCCTTTCCTTTTTGTCTCTCGTTCAGGTTCACCCTCTGACGAAACAGCACCCCTTTGACGATGGTCTGAAGGATCAACAAGGGGAAGAGGACTAGGATGTAGGAAATCAAAAAGGAAAGGCACCACTGGAAGGAGTAGAGGAGGAACGGAAACGCCTCCCCCTCTGAGGACCCGACGACGACATAGCGCAGCACGCCATGCACTGTGTTGCTGCTGTTGTATGCGGTGTTCATCAGAGCAATGGACAACACTAATACATTGAGGGAGAGAGCAGAGGCGAAGCACCACCGCGCACCGTAGCTTTCCGTGTTCTGCACTAGTACTAACTTTACAAGAAGTTCTCCTAATCGGTGGAAAAAGCAATATACCCCTAATAGCACCGCAAAGGGTAAACAATAGAGTGTCATGGGATGATGGGTGTTGAAAAACTATTATTCATATATATGTATGTGTGCTAGCGTGTAGACACGGAAGCGCACACGGGATGTTTGATACTGAAAAAACGATTGACTTCTGCTATCGAAAAATAAAAAAGGTGAGGGAAAACAAAAAGAGAGATTGCGCTCATTCACTTTATGGAAATTACATTTCAAGGCGGGAAAGGGGAATAAATTAAAAAAAAAAAAAGGAAGAAAATAAAAATTGTAGCGACACTCGCTCCCATCGCCGCATCATCTGTAGCGTTTCATCACATCCTCTAGTGACTCCCCTCGCTCCTCATACACCGGCTCCTCAGCGACTGGGGGCGTGGGTGGGGTATCGGGGGGGCGCTCCTCCCTCTCTTTGGTCATCGCCGATGCTTTACTACTCTCCTCCTCAGCGGGCTGGAACTGTCTCCCCTCTTCCTCCCCCGGCAGTCCGACATCGTCGGCGACACGGCACGCCTCCCTCTCCGTGGTGTCCGCCGTCTCCTGCCGCTCTCTCTCGGCCCGGTCCCGTCTCTCCCTCTCCACGCTCAGCGGTCCATGCCGCCGGTAGTACGCCTCCTTCCTCTCCTCCACCCGGTCCGGGTCGATCCAGCCCATCGCCATGCGAAACACGGTGGAGAAGGCAAAGATAACGAAGGCGACGGTGTAGAGGAAGCCAATGGCGAGACCGGCGATGAGCCCGACGGCGACAAAGTGCTGTGGGGTCGGCCGCTCCGGGACGAGGTACAGCAGAGCGTCACTGTGGGGAGGGAGAATGGCACTCCGCCTGTCCATACGGGAGCCGTGAAAGTACCGCCTCCATGGCACCTTCTTTCCTTTTACGTCCTCCCGCTCGGTGTAGTAGTGCCAGTGGTACCGCAGGAAGGCGCGCGCCTTGTGGTACTGATAGCACCCCTCGTAGTAACCATGGTAGGGGTACACCACGAGGTAGTTAAGAAGGGCACTGTTGGAGTAAAAGAGGGGCCAGTCCGCGGGGGTGCGGTCGCCCAGCACGAGGAGCTCGCTGGAGGAGCGCAGAGTGAGACCCCACACCGACCACGACAGCTTCCGCCGGTCCTTGGCCTCCTCCTCGGTGGAGAGGGGGAGCACCGAGACCCCGGGGAAGAAGAGAAAGGCGGAGGGAAAGAGCTCCTGCATGAGTGTCCGGCGGTCGGCGTCGTCGGTCTGCAGAAAGGCACTGAGGGGGTGGCAGACCGCGCCCTGCTGTACGTTGGTCGCCAGCTGCGACAGCGGCAGCCACGCCACCGACTCAATCTCATGCCCAGCGAATCGGACGAGAGGGGTCATCGACCCGACGTGGAGAAAAACAAAGCGGGAGTGCACCAGTCCCTGACCATCCAGCGCCCTCGACCGCACCGTGTAGTCCTTCATGCGACCGAGACAGATGAAGTCCTTCGACTCCTTCAGTGGTATCCCCGAGCGACTCCTCCACCTCTCTGCAGGCGGTGGCGTAGTCGTCGACGTCGTCGGGGTCCCTGCGGCCACCAGGGAAGCTCACCTGGCCGCTCCACCGGTCCGCCGCGCGGTCTGCCCGCTTCATGAAGAGCAGATGGAGGCCGGGAGGGGCGTCGGGGTCAATGTGCTGGGCGAGATACTCGATCAGCTGCGTGGGCTGACAGAGGGGTCGCGGGGGGCGGAGAAGAGCCGTTCCACCGACCGCTGCACCTCGCCCGTGAAGCGGAGGAGTAGGACACTGGCGGAGCGGTGGGTGCCGGGGGCGTAGACGTGCAACCGCTGGTCCGTCATGCGAGCGCAGACACGGAGTAGAAACTTGGCATCACACCCTGGGATCATGACCGCTCATACACTACACTAAAGATTTAAACAAAGAAAAAAAGAAAAATGTGGACCGAAAATAGAAAGAAGGGTTTCTAAAGTGTTCTGGTCCGTCGCTGCTTCTGTTACTAGGAGTATGATAAAAGACAGAAAAATAGGGAAAGGAGGAAAAAGTAAAATGTACGCAGGAAGAAAAATCAAGCCAATCGATTGTCCAGGTATTTAATTAAATTGTATATAATTATCGATGACTAATATTGTTTAATTTTATTTATTTACTTTAGTTACGGTTAATGTATATATATATATATGAAAATATATTTTACTTTTATTACGTTATATATTATATTATGTTAATGTTTAGATTCGAAAAGAGAAAAATGAAAAAAAAATTATAGGGGGTTGCGCCTCCTTTCTATGGTGGAAAGGGAAGTAACTCTGGTTCAGAATTATCTACACTATTCACGAAGAAAAGTAATC
>AUXL01000049.1:0-25206 GCA_000482185.1 Angomonas desouzai | reverse complement strand
TTCACCTTCGCGTCCCGATTTTCCTTTCAGTATTTTCTCCCCTTTCCATGACCGTTGCGGGTTCCTATTCTACCATTATTTCCCCCTTTCTCCCTCTTTCCCCTTTCAAACGCGATAGGTCAACACTTTTAAAGTCCTCTTGATAACCATGCACCCATTTTTCTTTCGACGCTTCGACGGGTACCCGGTGTGGGCGTACCTGATCGAGTGGGTCATATCCCTCTGTCTTGTGGCGGCCGGCGTACCACTCCTGGTGAAGGTGCCAGACTCCCGCGGGCTGGTGGTCGTCCTTCTCGTCATTGACGCGGTGTGGGTGACCCGCGCGTGGCGGGTGCTGCCCGGGGAGAAGGCCCGGCTGCGGCAGGCGGTGATCCGGCGGCTGATGGAGGCGGGCCACTCGGAGGCGGCGGCGAGGGCGGGGTGCGCTGCGGTCCTGGACAAGGACTACTCCCTCCTCGAGCAGCTGGGGCGGGACACGGACCCCTACGGTGACCCGGATGCGCCGCTGACCGTTCGCGACGACGCTCCTATCACTGAGAATGCCTCCCTTGAGGAGAACCCGCTCCAGCAGCGTGCTAATTACGGAGAGTCCTTGTCGTTCTTTCAGTTTCCCTCCGCTGCCCACTGCTGGAAGGGAGGAGAAGGCGCGCCACACAGTGCCGTCGATGACCTGGAGATGGTTTCCCTCTGCTCTCAGTCGAGAAGCTCGGGGCACGTGGTCGAGGCACCTCACAAGGACGAAGAGACTTCACATTTAGGGTAATTACCCTTAAGGATTCACTTTCTTGACTCGCTTGACTCACATGAATTTTTTTTTTTTTTCTCATCACTCCGTTTTTTTTTTCATCAATGCTACTCACTTTTTACCAGTCACTTTTTATCAGTCACTACTATTTATAATTTGGGTTTTTGTACTGCGATTTTTATTGCCCGTACACTTTTCACCACCTTTTTCTTTTTTTGTTTTCTTGTTTTATTCGCGTTTCATTTCCCTGTTTCCCTTCTCCTGTACCCTGTGCTCTGTCTTCTGCAATTGCTAGTACGTCCACCAAATTCCCCCTTTCCTCTCGTTCTTCAGTTTTTCTGCGTTTATAAACGAAGTCTAAACTTTTTTCCTTTTCCCTTTCACGTCTATCTATAAAAGACAATGGCTGCTTTCATGAAGAAAAGACTGTGGGGCTACCGGTTGTGGGTGTACCTCCTCGAGTGCTTCCTCTACTGCTGCCTGATAGGGGTGGGGGTACCGCTCCTCATCAAGGTGCCAGCCTCCCGCGCCTACGTCGGCATCGCCCTCGGTGTGGGCCTGATCTACGTCACCCGCGCGTGGCGAGTGCTGCCGGGTGATAGAAGGAGAGTGGAGAAGCGCGTGGCCAAGATGGAGAAGCGGTTACTGCGGAAGCGAGAGACGGAGGCGGTGTACGCCAGGACCGGCGTGACGCCTTCTGTCGCGGTCTCTGGCCGTCTGCCGTTCGCAGGCTCTTACGCCTCCCAGAGCATGGGCGGTCTGCCCTACGGCGGGAGCGGGAGGCTTATCGGCGCTGGGGGTATGGAGGCCAACGCTAGCATGGGCAATATTTACTACGCCGGACCGGTCGCTACCCCCCTGCCACTACAGTCCTCCATGCGACAGCCGTTTGGGAATTCCACCCAACAGTGTAATAATAATTGCAACAACTATAACAATAATAATTATAACGGTATGAACTATAATAATAATAATAACAACCCATTCCCCCAGAATAATAACTTTCACGAACCCTTCTCTAGTGGTCGGGTGTTCTCTTCACAGTCTATGCCGTGTCAGCAGCAGTACGACCCCGGCTATTATAATAATAACATTGGAAATAACAGTTTCGCCAGTAATGCGTCCTTTTCGTACTGTCCACCAGGAATGTACGTGAACGTCAACCACAACGATGGGAATAATTATAATAACTACAATAACTGTAATAATAATTATAACAATTACGCTGACTACAACAGACAAGGATAGTCCCAATGAACAACAACAATAACAATAATGAAAACAGTCAGGTCAGTGTGCGAACAGCACCCCTGTACCCCTTTTCATTTTTCACGAATCACTCTATCACTTTTACTTTTACTCTTTTCTCCCTTTTTGTTTTTCCTTCTTTCATGTTGCTTTTCTTTTTTTTTTTTTTGTATCACTCCCGTCATCGGTCTTCGTTTCTCTCCAAGAAAGACTGAAATTTCACTTACATTTTATTTTTGTATTTTTACCTCCGTCTTCAATGTACTTTAGATTCCTTTTCATTTTATTCTTTCCTCACTGATATCTTAATTCTCACTTTTTCGATTCATCACTACAAATCCCTCTATGGTTTAAAATTGAGTTACACTGTGAGAGAAAAATCTATTTCTATGCGTGTCTGCTACCTCCACTTTCCCTCTCTCGTTTCTCTCTCTTTTTTCCTGTTTCTCCTATTTAGTTAGAGAATGGGTATTAAAAACTTATGGCCGGCACTTAAGCCCTACACCAAGAGAGGCCATCTCTCTCACTTCCGCCGGCAGCGGGTGGCGGTCGATAGTTATGTATGGCTGCACCGCGCCGTATTGGGCAACAATAGCGTTGATTTTGATTTAGAGGTGGTGGCGCGATATTTGCTGGATAAGTACAGCCGACCGGAGGGGGAGGTAGTGACGCCACTTTCCATGGAGGAGGCCATTGTGATTAAAGACTCTTTCATTGACCATTTCGTCAAAAACATTGAAGCACTTCAGCGCTACGAAATCATTCCGGTTTGTGTGTTTGACGGTGCATCCATCCCCATGAAAGCGCAGACCAACAAAGAAAGAGGCGAGGGACGTCGCTGCTGCTTCGCGCGGTGTGTGGAGTACCTGGAGGAGGCCTACATCATGCTCTGCCACTCGCACCTCTCCTCCTACCCCGACCGAGAGAGTAAGTTGTCCTTTATTCAAGATACTTTGAGGAAATCCTCGCAGCGCATTTCAGCGCTCGAGGAGCTGCCAAAGGCGGTCGATATATCCCCCACACTGGCGCACGCCGTGATACTCTATTTGCGCCACTTCCTTCACATTGACTGTTACGTTAGCCCTTACGAGGCCGACGCGCAGATTTCCTACCTGGTCCGGGAAGGGCACTGTAGCGCGGCCATCACCGAGGACGGAGACCTCATCGCCTATTACTGTCCCGTCGTCGTCAGCAAGGTGGACTTTTCCAGCGGTCACTGTGACATTATCCGCCCCCCAGAATGCGCTCCCATGTTCTTCGCGGAGATGGCGGGGAAGGCGCTGCGAAAGGATCCCAAGAATGGGAACGGTAACGGTGGCGGAGGGAGCGGAGGGAGTTCCAGCCCGACGACACCCGGCGTCCCACTCCGCCGCGCCGCGGCTTCCGCAGAGGTCACCGCCGTCCCCTCTTCCTTTCGCTACGAGTCATTTCTTTTGGGCTGCGTCCTCAGCGGGTGCGACTATCTGGATAACCTCAAAAACATTGGTGTGAAAACGGCCTTCAAGTTGGTCTCTCACGCCAGTACGGTCCGTCAGTTACTAGAGCTCATTGCGGTGAAGTATGGCCACGACCGGGAATATTTGCTAGGAGAGTTCCGCATTGCGTTTCTCTCCGCGTTTTACTGCTTTTCCCATCACATCGTTTACTGTCCAAAGAAGCGGGGTCTAGTCCACTATCACGCCTTGCCGTCTTTTTCGGAATGAGAATGGGGCGGTGGACTCCAAATGTAAGACCGATCTTATTGGCGAGAAGTGGGACGATGAAATTGCCATCGGCGTCTGTGAGGAGTGCCGTCTGCATCCCCTCTCTCACAAGCCGTACTACACCACCATCGCCCCCCCTCGCCCCGGCGCGGTCCCCTCCCTGCAGGACCAGTACCCTCCCCTCCTTGTGCAGTACCTGAAGCGCACCCGCAGGGGCCAGACCTCCATGACGACCTACAAGGGCTTTGAAAAGATGAGCAGTGCTAAAGTGGTCATCAACGTGGACGGCAACAGTAATAATGGGCAGCAACAGGAACCCAAGTCATTTTTTGAGAATCAACCGCCCCTCCAAAAAGTAAACGCGATTCACGCCCGCGGTGACAACACTACGAGCCCTTTTCTCCCCAAAGGGATATTAGGCTCTAAGCTGCACCACGGCAATCCCAAAGCGGTCACTCTCGTCCGCTCGAGACACTTTTTGAAGGGATACGTCAAGAGGGAACGTAATTTGTGGTCTGACAGCTCCGACGAGGAGGAAAGTGTCGCCCCCCTCCACTCCTTCAAGAAGGTGAGCACAGAGAGCTCGCCAAAGGAAGAGGCAGCCCAGCTGTCAGAGTGCACGGAAAAGGCCCCTTCCCCCGAGGGAGAGAGAGAAGTACCTCATGCCAGCCACCCCTCTCCCACGCTGTCCGTGAAGCCGCAGAGAGACATGATGAACTACTACGGCTCGCATTACCAGCGGAAGCCCTTCAACGCCCCGAAGCGCACGGAGTCCTCCAGCACCGCAGACCCCTTTACACCGCTAGAGCTGAACCGGCTGCCTCCCTCCCCCTCGTCGACCGAGAAGAGCGAACACAACGAAGGAGAGAAGGTGACAGGGAGTGGTAAGCCCTCCACTTCCAGTAAGATCGCCTTATTTGACCGACTGACATTTAAATATTAAAGGGAAACTTCAGAGCAGACAAACAAACAAAACAAACAAACAAACAAACAAAACAAAGAGAAAATTCTCAATCATAGAAGCACACCACCCGACACGCCTGCATCGCTCATCTCATAGAGATGGGAACACAGTTATATATTAACAGTTGTAACATTCATAATAAAAAAAGCTAATTAAAAAAAGTATGTGAAACAGTGAATATTATTGTATTTAGTACCTTTCACCCTCTTCTCTCTCCCTTTCCTCTACAGTGCAGAGGTGTGAGTGAATTTCAACACTTTTCCTTTTCCATTTTTAGTTCTCATTAGTTATCCAATAGATATGCTGCGACAGCGATACTGTACGCTTCTCTGCCACAAGACGGTTACCACTGGGAAGAGTGCCTCTCCGACTCTGCAAGAGATGTTCCCCCCTCCCGCCCCCCATGGAGAGGGCGTGCGCCGGACGCTGCTCTCCTTGAACCACTTCCAGCGCCTCGCCCGCCGCCTCCCCTACGGTGAGTACACCGCCCCCTCCGACTGCTTCCTCTATTTCAACGAGATTCCTTCGAATTTAAAGCCACTTTTGGTGCGGCTGATTGCACTAGAGGAGAGGAATCGAAAGGAGGGGATTGGCCGGGAGGACGGCGACGGAGAGGGGGGTACGGTGGCGACACTCTGCGGCCCTTCCCTCCGACTGTCCCCCCACGCCGCTTCCATGGTGAAGCGAAATAGAATTTCTCAACTAAAGGAAAAGCTAAACGCCTCCTCCGCCCATCACGTGGAGGAGGCGGCGTTGCTCATCCCTGAAACCCAAAAGCAGTTCTCCTCCCTCGGTCTCGCCGTCCCTTCCACCTCCGCCCCGTTCCCTCCCATCCTCGTTTCCAGCCGGAACAGCTCGAACCCCACCAACCTTTCCACCACCCCTCTGTTTTATCTTTTCGGGGTGTGTGGCGCCCCCGACGGCGGCAGTGACAGCGAACTGCTCTGTCGGTACTTACGCTACGACCACTTCTCGCAGCAGATGGTGCTCAGGAGGGGGCGAGGGCCTGAGGAAGGGGTCTTCCTGTGGCAGCTGTACTCTTTCGACGCGGTACAGATGTATGAAACTTACTTGCAGTTGAACCAACACGCGGAGGAAGGGGAAACAAAGCTCTTTTTGCTGTCTCCGCTCTCCCGGGGAGGCAAACGAGAAAACAGTGTTTTATTTCTGCAAAAACACTTTCCGTTTCACTTTCGGTCCTTTGTGGTGGATGTCTGTTCGTGCCACCACACCAAAGACGAAGGGCGTCGTGAGGGCCGCAAGGGAGGGGCGCAGCTTACCCCCATTTCTCTGAAGAAACTAAAGCAAGACCACAGTGCCGCCAATGGTAACCACAGCTTGTGGTCCGTGCAGAGCTACCGCGACGACGAGGAGGGGGAGGGGGACCGGTCCCGCCGCCAGGCTGGCGCTCCCCCCAGCCCCACTCCAAGCAGCTCCGGTGCCAGCCCCCTTGACATTATGACCGCGGCCTTTGAAGAGGAATACAATCGGCTCTACAAGGTCATCAGCGACCCTTCAAAGCCGTTCGAGGAGAGGCTCATTTCTCTCTCCTCTGAGGGCACGGACCCCACCGAAGGGGAGGAATTGTCTGATGAACGGGGCGAGGTGGCGGTGGCGGTCTCCGAGGCCGTCTTTCCCTCCCGTCGTCGTGCTGGGGTGGACGCCGCCACACAAATGGAAAATGAACTCTTTCGAAATCTTTTTGAGTTTGCCTTTCCCGAACACAAGACAGGGTCGAACCACCTTTTCCATCTGTCCACCACCCTCTCCCCCGAGGGCCGGCTGACGCTGCCGCTACCCCATCGATTGGAGATACTGCTCTTTGCGAGGCAGCGCATCCTGCTCCCCTTTCTCTGCCGCCTCAAGCCGACCGACACCGGCTCCCACCCTCACCTCTACACCATTTCAGAGCTAGAGACAAGACTGCAGTGGAATCGTATCTTCAAACCCTTCTTTGGTCCTTTCCTCCATTTAATTTCCACCGACTTCATCTTTTTTCTGGAGGGGGACTCGACGACGGTGGAGAGTGGCCATAACGGCTTGCTGCTGATACGGCATGAGACGTATATTCAGCAGGTGCTGCTGCCGCTCCTGCGGGAGTGCCACCGACACTACTCCCGTCTCTTCTTGGACGACGGGTCCGACGGAGAGGAGACGATCCCCATGTCCCTCTCCGCCAAGCAACAGTATCTCCGTGTTCTCGCCCACGAGGCGACGGTGGCTGAGTGGCGGAGCAAGGTGGACCTCCCTCCTGAGGGCGGGGACCCGGAGGCCTTCCGGCTGGCGGTCGTGAGGGCCCTCTCCACGCCTAAAGGCGCACCCCTGTACGTGAGGCCCTTCCTCACGCATCACTGTTTGTCCCCGCAAAGAGAGCGCCCCGTCAGCGTGCTGCCCATTCCCTTCTTTCTACGCTTTTTACTCTCCCGTGAGGCCCTCCCTCCCTGCACCCACCTTCCCCCCGACGGCCCCTCCTTTCCCCCCGCCGAGACCACCGTCCGCTTCCTACAGTACGTGGGGGGATACCCTTCTCTGTTTGACCTCCATGGAGGGGAGGGTGACACCGTCGCCTTTTACTAATACTAACACTATAATAAATCGATGAGCTGCTTTGTTTTTTCTTCTTCCGTTTAAAAAGTTGACCTATATTGATTTCCAATTTTTTTTTTTTTTATTTGACATCCGTGCAAACAAAGCTTGCTTTCCCATCCTCTCACTCTATTCACTCCCTCTTTTTCGCTTTCAAGTAAAGTTCTGTTTTTTTTTTCCTTTAATTTTTTTTAGCTCTTTTTCGCTTTTTTCTTTTTTCACTTACCCTCTCTCTCCTCTTTTTACTACTTCTATTTTAAAAATAATTTACTGCACATCTATTCTCTTACCGCACCGATCTAACAGGTAGAAGTCAGAGATACTAAACGCACATCCTTTATACTAAAAAACAAAAAAACCCGTGTAATTTAATTTTTCTTTATATACATATATAAACACCAATTTTTTTCTCTTTTCCTGCACACATAGGTTAGAATAAATTTATATACAAAAAACACAATTTATATACCTATTACCCCCATTTCTGAACAGACCGGAAAACCAAAAATAACAACGATTAGACAAACAAACAAACAAAGAAAAGGATACCACTAAAGCCAACACCCATTCCACCACCCATTGATTTCATAATGTCAAAGATAATTCGTGTTTTGGGCTCCGACAGCGGAAAGAATATCCTTACGAGCAGCAACGAATCCAACCTTGTCCTCGAGAATAATAATAATACTACTACTACTAATAATAACAGTAACTACAGCTCGACGAACAGCTCCCCCAGAAACGGCAAGAGATGCAAGCTGGCCTCCCTGGAGGGCAGTCTGAACTCCTCGGTGGGCCTTCCCTCCAGGAACAGCGCCTCCCCCGACGCCCCCCTCGCCCTCCGCCACACCCACCACGCCGCCCGCTACAATCAGAGCGTCTACCGCACCCCGTCCTCCAGCAGCGGCAGCGAGCTCAGCGCCACCCCCCCGGTCGCCCACCCCCGCTACTACAGCGCGGACCTCAAGCCGGTGAAGGCGGCGCTGCGCAAGTCTTCGGTCGAGGAGTACCTCCACCACCTCAGGGCCAACCCCCCCACCCCCCCGGTGGAGCCCACCCCCCTCCCCGCAAGGCAGGACAGCCCCAAGAAGAAGAGGGCGCCGCGGCGGAACCTGCAAGGGTTCGTGGCCCCGGCTGCTCTCTTTCTTTTTGCGGCCTTGTTTCTTTTTTATTTGTTTTTTTGTTGAGGAAAGGCCCCCCACTTTTTCAATAACGCCGTATGTATTTAACATACACCGTATATAGTTTTTAATACGTCCCGTGTCTTTTTTTTTATGTTTTCAAAAGTAGAAAACAATATATATAATAATATTAATAGTAATGTAAAAGGAAAAGAGGAAACAATAGAAAAAACGATCAAATACTGCAAAAAATTCGTTCTACAAAGAGTAAAAAAGAAAAAAAAGAAATATTTTTTTGTTTCTTTTACCTAGAACATTTTTGACAAGAAACACTGATCGACAAAAAAAAATAAATTTGAAGTGCATCTCCAACAGTGAATTGTAACCATTACAAATCGGAGCAATAACTATAATAATTGCTTCTTCAAATCATTGATGAAGCGATGCACGAAACTCTCATTTTTTTTTTTAATTATCAAAATGTGACCATTTTCTCTTTCCCTTTTGCATTTTTCTTTTTCTCTTTTAAACTGAACACCATTTTTTCTTTTTCTTTTTTAAACTGATTTCAAATCAATCTAGTTTTCTCTTTCGAACGCCTCCTGACAGGGAGGAATGTTTTATAAAAGGTTAGCCGCATATTATCGAGCCTACACACACAAATTAAAAAATAAAAAATAAAAAAAATTATATATATATATTTTTACTCAATTGTATCTCAAAAGAATTGTAAATATAAATGTATAAAATACAATAAACCTTTCTATATAAAAGCGAGCAAATATCTTTGTTGAACCACTGTCCTGTGAATTTGCTAAACTAATATTTTTGTTTTCTTTTCCCCTCCTTTATTTTTTCTTTTTTAATATAGTTTTATTGGATATAAATACATCATTACCAACTTTTTCAAAGAAGCAAAAAATATAAAAAGAACTTTCATTTTTTTTTCCCGAATTTGATTTTACCTTCTATACATTTTAAATAATAAATAAAATCAAATTATCAAAGATGGAGTTCGCTTTTGATCTCTTCACCTCTGTCCTCCCTGTGGACCGTGACCGTCTCTCCCACCAGGCCTTTGTCTTTTGGCTCATCCTCGCGGTCGGCGGCGTCTTTATGTATCTCTCCTTCGCCGCCATGTCCTACACCTTTTTCTTCCGCAAGCACAAGAAGACCTTCTTCCCCAAGACGATCGACCCCGATGATGAGAAGGAGCTGAAGAAGCAAGTGATTCACGAGATCTGGATTGCGGTGTGCTCTATCCCCTTCATGGGGGTCCTCATGATGCCTGCCGCGCTCTTCGCCCACCGCGGGTACAGCCGTCAGTACCACAACATCTCTGACTACGGCTGGACGCACTTTCTGCTCTCGCCGCTCTACTTCTTCGCCTTCACGGACTTTATGGTGTACTGCTTCCACCGCGGGCTGCACCACCCCATCCTCTACAAGATCCTCCACAAGCTGCACCACACCTACAAGTACACCACCCCCTTCAGCTCCCACGCCTTCAACCCCTGCGACGGCTTCGGTCAGGGCGTCCCCTATTACATCTACACCTATCTCTTTCCCATCCACTCCGGCCTCTTCATGTTCCTCTTTGTGCTGGTGAACTTCTGGACCATCTCCATCCACGACCAGGTCGACTTTGGCGGCCACTTCATCAACACCACCGGCCACCACACCATCCACCATGAGCTCTTTAACTATGACTATGGCCAGTACACGACGATCTGGGACCGACTGGGGGGGACGTACAAGCCCGCCGAGCAGACCCACGAGCTCCGCGCGCTGCCGGCCTCCATCGAGGACCCCGAGTACGTCGACCCCGTCTACAAGACCTACCACCACGATAAGGGTTTCCTCGCCGGTCGCTTCAAGGAGGAGGCGGGCCGCCCTACCAAGAAGGAAGTGTAACATCTTTTATGTCATCAGTACATAAGAAAAAACACTGGGGACGTCAACTAAAGAAAAGAAAGGAGAAATGAGTCAAAGGAAAGAGAGCATTTGAGAAAAGGCGAATGTAATTGAAAAACTAATAATAAGGATTCTCAATGGCACTCGAAGTACAACCATACAGAAAAGAAGAAAAGATAAGAAAAAAAAAAGTAATATAAGTACATATTATTTTTCTACCTTTAGAAATCATTTTCTCTCTCTTTTAAGTGTCCGAGTTTTTTATCTGTTATTTGTTTCATTTTTCATTTCTAATTCATCAAAAAAAGAAAAAGTCAATGAGAGTTCAAAAAGTGACAAAAAAAAAAAGAAAAGAAAAAAAGTGGATGTCAACAAATGGGAGTTCTGTCCCTCACTTTGTATTTTTTAACCGTTTTGTACTTTTGCCTTTACTATTATTATTTTTTCCTCTTCTCCCACAGTTTTCTTTCTTTAGTTTAGTTTCTTCCTTTTTTTTTTATTACTATATTTTTTCACGTATTGCCGTCCGTGAAAAACTAGTAATTAAAGAGAAAAAAAAAAAGAGAAAAGGAAACGACTTAATAACACAAACTTTTTCTTTGCTAAGGAAGCAGAAAGTAACACACACACATACACCCACAGTAGTAATTTAGTGCGATGGCAGATAGTACCGAGGCGCACCCTCAGTGCCATCAGTGGGTGCTAGACCGAGTGCAGCGGGAGCTGGCGGTGGAGGGGGACGTGCGCAGCCTCTTGAAGTCGCACGACCACAGAGCCATCCAGGAGTTCCTTATTGGCGACACCCAGTACCGCTGCCTCTTCTTTTATTTTGTGCAGCCGGAGCGAAAGAAGCGCGCCGCGGAGGCCGCCCCCGGGGAGAGCAGATCCGCACACTTTGCCGAGGATGCCACCGGCCTGAACCAGAGCGACCATGATGAAGAAATCGAGGCCGCCTTCACCTCCAACACCGCCCCCGTTGAGCCTCTGCCCGCCCCGGAGCTGACCGTCGCGGTGGGCCTGCCGAAGCTAGCGGCCCGCGTGCGGCTGGACTCTGTGAGCAACGACGTCTTCTACATGGTCCGCATGGAGCCGGAGAAGGTGCTGGTGCCCGAGAGCATGGACCACGGCGTGCTGCACGGCACGTGCAGGGGAAACAACTTTTTCGAGAGCTTCCTTCGCTCGCTGCGGTATGTGATGGTGCCCACGCTCCTCAGCAACCAGTGGCCCAGCAGTATTGAGCGGGACGTGCAGTCCTCCCTCCACCGCTTCATGGCAATGATGGTGGAGGACGTGAACCGCCTCAAAGGCCGCACCGTGCTCTACATCCCCAGCGATCTCTCCCTCCAGGACATTGGCGACGCCCACAACGACCGAGAGCTGGTCCAGCGCTACGAGGCCACCGTCATCCACTGGACGCGTCAGATCAAGGAGGTGGTGGGGGACCGAGACAGCAGCACCGTGTCAGAGGACGCGGGCCCGCTGGAGGAGATTGGCTACTGGCGATCCCGTGCGCACGATTTGGGTAACATCCGCGCCCAGCTCAACCGCCCCGATGTCGCCTCCATCGTCAGCGTGCTGCGTGAGGCCAAGTCGTTTTACTATTTAGAACCCTTCCTCAATCTGCGCGCCGACATTGAGCGCGGCACCGAGGAGGCCTTCGACAGCCTGCGGTACCTCAATACGCTGATTGCCCCCGCCGAGCAGCTCACCCGGGCCGACCCCAAGGACATCCCCGGGCTTATCCGCCCCATCCTGCAGAACGTCCAGCTCGTCCTGGTGTACTCCAAGAGCTACAAAAAGGAGCGCTTTAGTGGTCTTCTCAATATGTTCTCCAACGAGGTGATCCGTCGGTGCAGTAGCAAGATTGATGTGAATGCGATTCTACGGGGAGATGTCGCGGGTAGTTTGGCGGCCCTCGAGGACAGTATTAAGGCGGGCGAGGCGTGGGTGAAGGAGTGCAGGGCTATGCTAGCCGCCACTCGCCGCCGCTTCCGCGTGGAGCGGGGAGAAAAGTTAGAGATCGACGACTCCTTTCTAAACGGAATCGACGGCTTCGTTCGCCACCGCTGCAAGAACTTGCAGGAAATCTGCCGAGGACAGCAGCAGTTCGGGTTTAAGATTGCCTCCACCGCGAATAACCGAAGTAGTTCTAGCCGCAACAGTAGACACGTCAGCCGCAACACCCGTCACAGCTCCGGCATGCGGAATCAGGTCCCCGACGGCTCCCCGCTAAAGGTGGAGGGCTACGATGAAAAGATTGTCTCCCTGGCGGACACCTTTGAAGGCCAGATCCCCATCTTCAGCGGCAACAAAGGCCCCGAGATTGAGTCCCAGCTCGGTGATATTCAAAAGGCGTTTAGGGCAAAGATGGAGTTACTCCGGTACTTGGACTATGATATTCTAGATGTGAAGGCCACCAAGTGGGTGGACGACTTCCGCGCGCTCAAGGCCGACGTCGACAACCTCTCCATGATGCTGCGCCAGATCATTACCGCCTCCTTTGATAGTATTGCCACCATCACCTCTGGTGTGGAGTATATTGAGGCGTTTTACCAGGTGAGTAAGAGCGAGGAGCTGCTGATCCAGCTCGACCGCAGCAAGGATAAGGTGTTCCGCTTACTGAACGATAACATGAAGAGCACCCAGGGCGACTTGCAACGCTACTTCAACCGCAAACCCCCTCTGTTCTACCTGCACCCCCCTTACGCCGGCCATGCGCACTGGGCTAATGTGCACCTGACGGAGGTGACCAGGAGTGCCCGACAGCTACAGCTGTGTTACTATCTCCCCAACTCTCCCGATATGGAGGAGGCGCAGCAGCTGCAGGACCGGCTGGACCGTGGCCTCAGCGATACCATTCGACAGCAGCTCGCGGAGTGGAAAGAGAATGTCCCCTCCCGACCGGCCGAGGCGCTGGATCGTTTTCTGTTGGTGATGCGCGCGGGCACCGGGAAAGGCATGGAGAACCCTCCGCTGTACGACGTCAACTTTGCCAAGGAGCTGCTACTGCTCTTTGAGGAGGTGCGCTTCTGGCGTGCACTGGGGGAGGTGGTGCCGCCCTCTGTGCAGGATATCTGTACCAAGGAGGACCGTCTGCGAGTGTTTAGGGAGAGCGTGGCGCAGGTGACGCGGGACCACAACGGTGTGGTGCAGTCCCTTAACAAGGCGGAGCTTCGCCTCTTCTCGGTCCGTCTGCAGTCCCTCAGCACCAAGTTCTACCCCGGTCTGAACAAGCTGCAGTGGAGCTCGCAGGGTATTGTCGAGTACTTCGTGAAAGAGTGTCAAGCGAGCACAGAGAAGGTGCGACAGATCGTAGACGACTACAAGTACTCCCTTCTCTTTATTGACCATCACTGCCAGATTATTATAGACACCTCCGCCGTTATTTTTGAGCGCAAGAAAATCTACACCCCCAAGAGCTTCGAGGAGAAGCAAGAGAGCTACCGCGCCAATGTCGTCGCCAAGCTGAAGAAAGTTCACCAACTCATCGTAGACAAACTGTATGAAATCTTTTCCAACTTTAGAGAGGACTACGCCGAGGATGAGAACGTGCGAACGGAGTGGCATCAGCTGGTGGAGAAGGTGGAGCTCAAGGTGGAGGAGGCGCTCAAGACGATGGTGAAGCGATCTCTGGCAACCGTAGAAAAGACGCTCCCCAAGGACACCAGTGAGGACCGCCTGGATGAGAAAATATTTAGACTGGATGTGGTGATTAGCGTCGAAGAAAACTCGACCAAGCCTATTATCCACACCGTCCCCTCCACCAAGGTGCTCGCGCGGCAGATCAATGAAACTTGCAAGTCCATCATTGCCGTAGTAAAGGATTTGAAGCGATTAGAGGAGTGTCTTCAGGAGAGAGTCAGCAGCGAGAACCCCGAGGAGCTGGTAGAGAACAACATTGCCCCTGTGCAGTACGACAGCAGCCTCAGCGACACCGCCTCCCTGCGTGGGCCGTACTATGAGTACATGACCGGCGACCAGGACGCGATCCTGTCGTTACGACATGTGGCCGAGTCTTTTGAGAGTATCGGCGAGCGCATCCACGAAAAGTTGAGTCAGACGTGGCAACTGCACCAGTCCTCCTCCGCGGATAACCTCTGGACCGCACAGAAGCAAGATAAACGTATTAAGCAGGGTTGGAAGCTGGAGGACTACCGGATCAACATGGACCACGTCGTGCAGCGGCGGGACGGTATTGATAAGCAAGACGTATTCGCGGATGTGATGTACTTGCAGCTGGACTTTTCCAAGATGAAGGAGACCTTCCGTGCGCAGTGCCAGCTCGTGATTCAGCACTACCACGGCCTGCTGTACGCCGAGGCCAAGAGCGAACTGGACGGCTTGTATAACAGTTTTGAGACGACGATCGCTAGCCTCACCAAGGAGCCCAAGACCCTCGATCAGCTGGGCGATCAGGTGCGACGCTGCACCGTGGCGATGGGAGAGCTGCCGGAGGTGGCACAGCGCTTCACGCCTCTCTCCGATAAGTTTGAACTCATCAATAGTGAGGCTTACAACTTTGGCGGCGTGGACCCCAACGACACCGCTCGCTGCGCCCGCCTTCCCGAGGCCTTTGAGACCTACTCTGCCAGTCTGACGGAGGCAAAGAAACTGCTAGAGAAGTACAAGGAGCAGTTCCTGCGCGACCTCGAGACCGACCTCCGCTCCCTCATTACCAACAGCTCGTCCCTCTATCAGCAGACGCGGGAGGAGGCCCCCACCAGCTGGGAACTCACCACCCCCATCGCATTCGGCCAGCTGGAGGCGCTGGAGAGACGGGCACACGGCCTGCGAGAGGTGGAGAAGGATCTGCAACAGGGTATCGAGATCTTCAAGCTAGAAAAGCCCGCCTTGGATGATCTCGCAAAGGCGGAGGAGATGCAAGGACACCTACGCCGTATCTGGCTGCTAGTAGAGAAGTGGCGCTCCCTCTGTAAGCAGTGGCTCACCATGTACTTTATGGCGCTCAACAGCGACAAAATGTTGGAGGGGATTGAGGAGATCCGAAAAGAGGTGCTGCAGCTGCGAAAGACTTGGAGCGACAGGATGTGTGGGTCCGCTTTAAGGATGACATTGACCTCATGAAGAAGATACTGCCCATTATTGATGACTTACGCACCCCCGCCATCCGCCCGCGTCACTGGGAGCTGCTCAAGATGCAACTAGACACCGCCTTCAACCTGGAGGACGAAGATAGCTTTAACCTGCAGCGGCTGATGGATGTTCATGTGGAGCGTCACGCCGAGTTCATCTCCAATCTCGCGGTGGCGGCACGGGAGGAACTCAAGATTGAGACGGACTTGGAAAAGATTCAGCTCTTCTGGGAGGAGGCGACCTTTATCATCGAGCCCCATCAGGGCTACCACAAGATTGCCATGGTGGACGACATCAACACCGCCCTCGCTGAGCACTTGGCGCTGCTGAGCTCCATGAAGATGTCCCGCTTCGTCGACAGCTTCCGACCCAAGGTGTTGCAATGGGAGCAAACCTTATCCATTGTCGTTGATACCATCGAGGGTCTTCTGACCGTTCAGACCAAGTGGATGTATCTGGAGAATATCTTTATTGGCAGTGAGGACATTAAGCGAAAGTTGGTGGCGGAGTCCAAAAAGTTTGACTCTATTCATGCCCAGTGGCTGACCATTATTAACCGTCTGATTAATGACCCGAATGTGATCCGTGGCGCCCGCCGTGACAGTCAACTAGAGCAGCTCAACGCCATGAACTCGGATCTGGAGAGCATCCAGAAGAGTTTGGAGGGATTCTTGGAGGACCGCCGTCGCATCTTTCCCCGTTTTTACTTTCTTTCCAACGACGACCTGCTGGAGATTCTCGGCCACACCAAGGAGCCCGCCAAGGTGCAGCCCCATCTTCGTAAGTGCTTCGAGGGGCTTTACCAATTAACCCTCAAGACCGTGCGTAACAAGATTGTCGCGGAGGGAATGAGTGCCGCGGACACAGAGCACGTTCCCTTTAGCCCTGCGGTGCAGGTGGAGGGCTTCACGGTGGAGACCTGGCTGTCCAAGGTGGAGAGCAAGATGAGAGACACGATCCGATTATGCATTTTGAGCACCCTGAAGGACCTTCAAGAAAATGTCTATGACATGCGCAAACCCATCAACCGCGAGGCCATGAAGAAGTGGTGCGAGGTGCACGAGGGCCAACCCCTTATTACCTCCGCTTGCATCAACTGGACCCAGCAGACGGAAATGGCCATTGTGGAGTACGGCGATGCGGTGGCGAACGGTCTGAGCCTTCAGCGCCGTAAGAACTCCCCTCTATACAAGGTGTACAAGAAATGGAAGAATATGATCCGTAAGTACTGTCAGATGGTGCGTCTGCCCCAGACCCGTCTGCAGCGTAACAAGCTGGTGGCGTTGGTGACCATTGAGGTGCACTCCCGTGACATCCTGCGCCACATTCTGGCCCACCGTGTGCACTCCCTCGATGACTTTGAGTGGTCTCGCCAACTGCGCTTCTACAGTGAGCCGGAGTCCAACGGCCACGACCGCGACGGACCGAATGCGGTGGTGGTGCGACAGGCGAGCGCCATTGTGAACTACGACTATGAGTACCTCGGCAATAGTGGACGTTTGGTGGTGACCGCGCTTACCGACCGCGCCTACATGACGCTGACCACCGCGCTGCAGCTCTTCCGCGGCGGTCTCCCCCAGGGCCCCGCCGGTACCGGCAAGACCGAAACGGTGAAGGATCTCGGTAAGGCCATTGGTAAATACGTGATGGTGTTCAACTGCTCTGACGGTTTAGATTTTCGCTCCGTGGGCCGAATGCTCAGCGGTATTGCGCAGACCGGTGCGTGGTCCTGCTTCGATGAGTTCAATCGTATCGAGGTCGAAGTCCTTTCCGTGGTCGCGCAGCAAATTATGTCGATTCTCACTTCTGTTTCGGAGCGACGGGAGAAGTTTATGTTTGAGGGGTCGGAGATTCCGCTCAATCTGAACTGCGGTCTCTTTGTGACCATGAACCCTGGCTACGCCGGCCGTTCCGAACTACCCGACAACTTGAAGGCACTACTCCGCCCCATTTCCATGATGGTGCCCGACTTTACGCTGATTTGCGAAATTACACTTCTTTCGGAGGGATTTGAGGAGTCGGAGCCGCTTTCAAAGAAGGTTTCCATTTTGTACGAACTGATGGAGAAGCAGCTGTCCAAGCAAGACCACTATGACTTCTCGCTCCGTAATATTAAGGCGGTGCTGGTGCAGGCGGGTAACCTCAAGCGTGAGAACTTCCCCGGAACGGAGTCGCAGCTGTGCCTAAAGGCGATGAAGGATATGAACTTGCCCAAATTCGTCAAGGATGACGTACCGCTCTTCCTGGGTATGCTCGGCGATCTCTTCCCCGGCGTCGAGCCCCAGTCCAACGGTCTGGAGGAGCTGCAGGCGGCCACCCGTGACTCTCTGGAGGCGGACGGCCTGGAGGTGAATGAGCATTTAGTGACCAAGGTGATGCATCTGTGGGACACCCTCTGCACCCGCCACGGTGTGATGGTGGTGGGTCGCACCGGATCCGGTAAGACGGTGACGTGGAAGACGCTGGCCAATGCGCTGCGCCGGTTGAAGGAGAGCGGCGTGGAGGGTCTGTATGAACAGGTTCGCGTGACCCTGCTGAACCCCAAGTCCGTCACCATGGACGAGCTTTATGGCAGTTACAATCAGGCGACCAGAGAGTGGAAGGATGGTATCCTCTCCGAGATTATGCGCACCATCTGCCGAGATGCCACCGACCCCGCTTACAAGTGGATGCTGTTCGACGGCCCCGTGGACACGCTGTGGATTGAGTCCATGAACACCGTGCTGGATGACAACAAGATGCTGACCCTCAACTCTGGCGAGCGTATTAGTTTGACCTCCACCGTGAAGATGCTGTTTGAGGTGCAGGATCTCTCCCAGGCCTCCCCCGCCACCGTCTCCCGGTGCGGCATGGTGTACTTCAACGTCGAGGACCTCGGCTGGAAACCGTTCGTGACGACGTGGCTCAACGGCCGTCGTCAGGCCGAGATCGCCATGTCAGCCCCCAAGCCCGACACCACCATCAGCGAACTGCAAGACTTTCTCTTCAACACCTTTGCCCAGACGTTGGCCTACAAGGAGGCGGAGTGCCAGGATCTCGTCCCCACCTCCACCCTCAGTCTGTTCCGCGCCTTCACCAAGATGTTCGACGCCCTCGCCAACCCCGAGGCCTCCCCCGTGCTCCCTGGCGGTCCCGTGTACAAGACCACGCAGGCGGGCGAGAACTACGTCCCCCAGCTGCGCATGTTGGCCATGTTCTGTATGATCTGGTCTATCGGTGGCGCCCTCACCACCCAATCCCGCCGTCGCCTCGACTCCTTTATTCGGGAGATGGACTCTTCTTTCCCCTCCATGGAGACCGTGTTTGAGTACTTCCCAGACCTCGAGGCCCTCCGCTGGAAGAGCTGGGAGGAGCACACCGACCTGCAGAAGCCCTACGCCCCTCCCCCCTCCACGCCGTACTACCGCCAGATTGTGCCCACCATCGATACGGTGCGGTACCAATACATTGTCGGCGAGCTCGTCCGCAGTCAGGTGCAGCTCGTGCTGGTGGGTACCACCGGTACCGGAAAGTCTCTCGTCGCCCGCGAGGTGCTCCATCACCTTAACCAAGACCGTTTCATGGCGACCGAGCTGCACTTTTCCGCCCAGACGACGGCGAAGAACGTCCAGGATATCATTGAGAGCCGCATGGAGCACACGTCCAAGAAGGTGTGCAACCCCCCCGGCGGCCGTCGCATGGTGTGCCTCGTGGAGGACCTCAATATGCCGTCCAAGGAGAAATTCGGAGCGCAGCCACCCCTTGAGCTGCTGAGACAGTGGCTGGATAATGGATACTGGTACGACCGCGACACCCGTGCGAAGCGTCAGGTGAACGACATCCAGTTGCTGTGCTGCATGACGTACGGCCGCCCCGACATCACGGAGCGTCTGATGAGCAAGCTGAGCGTGTTCAATCTGACCTTCCCCGCCGACACCGTGATTACCAAGATTTTCACTTCTATCCTAGAGAACCGCTTCCAGTCCTTCCCCGATCTCAAGACCTACGTCGACGCTTTGGTCAAGGCCACCATTGAAACCTACACCCGCGTCTCGACCGATCTCCTGCCCATCCCCAGTAAGTCACACTATCTCTTTAGTTTGCGTGATCTCAGCAAGGTGTTCCAGGGTATCTATGGCTGCCACCTAGAGTCGCTAACCTGCAAGGAGCACCTGGTGGCGTTGTGGGTGCACGAGTGCCAGCGCGTCTTCTCGGACCGCATGAACGATGAAAACGACAAGACGTGGTTCTTCCAGCTGCTTAATGACAAGATTCAAAACGTGTTCCAGACCAAGTGGAGTAACATGATGAAGTCTCGCTCGAAGGAGTCCAAGGGCCAACCGGTTGGGGAGAACGAAAGTCCCCTCTTTGTGGACTTCTGGGACGGTGAGTTTGATGAAATGGCAAAGTACAAATTAGTCCCCACCCTTGAGGCGCTACGGCAGAAGGTGGAGGAGGTTTGGAGAACTACAACTTGGAGCCGGGCGCGCGACAAATGAATTTGGTCTTTTTCACCGACGCCTTGGAGCACTTGTGCCGTATCCACCGTGTGATTCGTCAGCCACAAGGAAACGCGCTGTTGGTCGGTCTGGGCGGTAGTGGGCGCAATTCTCTCACCCGTCTCGCCACCTTCTTGGCGGGTTACAGTGTCTTCTCCATTGAAACGCACAAGAAGTACGACGTCGATCGCTTCCACGAGGATCTTCGTGTGCTGTACAAGGCCTGCGGTGTAAAGCGTCAGCAAAAAGTGTTTTACTTCTCCGACAACCAAATCATGTACCCCTCCTTCCTAGAGGATCTGAACAACATGCTGTCCTCCGGTGAGGTGCCGAACCTCTTTGCCAAGGATGACCTTCAGCAAATTCGTGACGACGTGCACAAGATGGCCCTCATGAACGGCTGCCGTGACACCCCGGACGAGCTCTACCGCTTTTTCGTCGACCAGGCACGCCAGCACCTTCACATTGTCGTCGCCATGTCCCCCGCACAGAAGGAGTTCCGCTCCCGCCTACGCCAGTTCCCCGCGTTGGTGTCCTGCACCTCCATTGACTGGTTCTCGGCGTGGCCGAATGAAGCCCTCCGTGAGGTCGGTCTCCGACACCTGATGGATACCAAGGAGAGCAATGAGGAGGAGGAGCAGTTGGGTCTGATATGCGACATGTTTGTCTATGTACACGACACCACGAATCAGCGCTCGCTGCAGATGGAGGAGCAGCTGCACCGCCACAACTATGTGACTCCTTCTTCCTATTTGGATTTGGTGCGTGGGTTCCGGACGATGCTGACGAACAAGAGAGAGGAGATACTGACCCAACGCGACAAGCTGTCCAATGGTATGTCGAAGCTGGAGGAGACCAAGGTGACTGTGGGCCAGATGACGGAGGAGCTCAAGGTACAGGACGAGAAGCTGCAAGTGAAGACAGAAGAGGTGAACAAGGCCACAGAGAGTATTCAGGTGCGCCAGCGGATTGCCGAAGAACAGCAGTCGTTGGTGGCGTCTGAAAAAGTGAAGATTGAGCAAACCAAGAAGGCCGCCCAGGCCGACTCTTCCGAGGCACAGGCCGATTTGGATAAGGCGATGCCGACCCTTTTGGAGGCGCAGGCGGCGCTGGACAAGCTGGACAAGAGTGATATCAACGAAGTAAAGTCGTACAAGACCCCCGCAGCGATGATTAAGACGGTGATGGAGGCGGTACAAACGGCCCTCCACCGTAAGCTGGACTGGGATGAGGCGAAGAAGTCCCTCAGTGAGGCCAAATTTATTGACATGCTCAAGACCTACCACGAGACCCATGATATGACCGATCAGAAGCTGTTGAATGCGCTGGAGAAGTACGTCAAGAGACCCGAGTTCACCCCCGCCAACGCTAGCGCGGTGTCCAAGGCCGCCGGTGGTCTGTGTCAGTGGGTGATTGCTATTTACAAGTACGGTAACATTTACAAGGAAGTGCACCCCAAGATTGTGAAGAATGAGAACGCGCAGCAAAAGGTGCGGGCGCAGGAGGAGATGCTGAGACAGAAGGAAGAAAAGCTACAAAAGATTGTGGACGAGGTGCGCCAGCTCGAGGCCGATTTGAAGACCAACGTGGACGAAAAGAACCGACTCATGGCTGAGGCAAAGGAGACCCAAGACAAGCTCACCAGAGCTCAGATTATTGTGAGTGGCTTGGAGGGAGAGAGGGACCGGTGGACCGAGTCTATTACCCGCTATGAGGCGGACTTGGAGAACCTCACCGGTGACACCCTGTTGGCCTGCGGCTTCATGTGCTACTGCGGTGCCTTTACCTCCGACTTCCGCCAGCTCCTCTGGACCAGCTGGCTGAAGGAGATTAAACGACTTCAAATCCCTATTAACAAGAACTACAACCTCGTCGACTTCCTCGCTGACCCCACCGTCGTGCGTGACTGGCAGCAGGCTGGTCTACCCGGCGACGACTTCAGTAAAGAAAACGGCTGTATCGTCGTCAACGGTCCGCGCTATCCCTTAATGATTGACCCCCAGCAACAGGCCATTAAGTGGGTGAAGCGGATGGAGAGGGACAACGGCCTAAAGGTGATTGACCCGAAGCAGTCTGACTTTCAAAAGACGGTGGAGCGCGCCGTGCAGGACGGCTCTCCTCTTCTCTTGCAGGATGTGCTGGAGGAGATTGACCCCATTCTAGACCCTGTCATGTCCAAGGCGATTGTGCGAAAGGGGAACCGGCAGATGGTGAAGGTGGGGGATAACTTTGTGGACTACAACGACAACTTCCGTCTCTACATTACGACCCGTCTGTCGAACCCTCACTACACCCCCGAGACCTGCACCAAGGTGTGCTTGCTGAACTTTGCCGTCAAGGAGCAGGGGTTGGAGGAACAGCTCCTCAAGATTGTGGTGGAGAAGGAGAAGCCGGAGCTGGAGAAGGAGAATGAGCAGCTCGTACTGGAGACGGCGGCGGCAAAGAAGGAGACGAAGCGACTGGAGGATGAGATTCTGGACTTACTCTCCAACTCTAACTGCTCCCTCTTGGAGAATCAGCGACTGATTGACACGCTACAGTCCGCCAAAACCACCGCGGCGAACATCAAGCAACAGCTCAAGGAGGCGGAGGTGACCGCAGAGAAGATTTTCAAGGCCCGTGAGGAGTACCGTGACTGCGCCCGCCGTGCCTCTGTCTTGTTCTTTGTGTTGGCCGATTTGGGTGCCATCGACAGCATGTACCAATTCGCGTTGGACTCTTACATCATTTTGTTCCAAAACAGCATCAAGCGTTCTGCAGAAAAGATCGCCTCTCGCACCATGGAGGAGAGAATACGCACCCTGAATGATTGGCACACCAATGCCGTGTACACCAACACCTGCCGTGGTCTGTTTGAGAAACACAAGCTGCTCTTCGCCTTCCACATGACGACCCGTATCTTGCAAGCGGAAGGAAAGGTGAACCTGGAGGAGTACGTCTTTTTCATGCGAGGTGGACAGGTGCTCGACCAACAGGGTCGTCTCCCCAACCCGGCCCCCTCTTGGCTGTCGGAGCGATCCTGGGACCACATCCTAGAGCTCGACAAGCTCACCAACTTCCACGGCATCGCAGGACACTTTGAGAACAACTCTGACGACTGGAAGAAGTGGTTCCTGCTGGAGAGGCCGGAGGAGGCCGATCTCCCGGAAGAGTGGCAGACCCGCTGCGCAGGCAACTACCTCCAAAAGATGATTTTGGTGCGCAGTCTGCGCCCCGATCGTGTGGTCTTCATGGTGTACGAGTTTATTGAGCGCACATTAGGACCCACCTACGTCGACCCCCCGCCGTTCCACCTGAAGGAGACCTACGATGAAACCAGCAGTGTGGTCCCCCTCTTGTTCGTGCTCTCCTCCGGTGTGGACCCCACCCAGCAGCTCTCCGCCCTCGCCCAGCGGGAGGGACGCTCCCTCAAGACCCTCGCCCTCGGCCAAGGACAGGGCGATAATGCGAAGCGTGCCATACAGGAGTGCAGCCAGACCGGTGGCTGGGTGTTCCTGGCCAACTGCCACCTCATGGTATCGTGGCTGATGGATCTGGAGCGTATTATTGACGACCTCGCAGAACAGAACCCCAACGCGGACTTCCGCCTCTGGCTCAGCTCTGTCCCCACCCCTCAGTTCCCCATCGGTATCCTCCAACGCTGCATCAAGCTGACCACGGAGCCCCCCAAGGGCATCAAGGCCAACATGCTCCGTCTCTACAACACCATGACCGAGGAAACCTTCGCCAACCACAGCCACGCCAATCCCAAGGCCTACCGCAACCTCCTCTACTCCCTCTGCTTCTTCCACTCCATCTTGCTCGAAAGAAGGAAATTTGGTACGTTGGGGTACAACGTCGTCTATGACTTTACCTCCTCCGACTTTGAGGTATCGGAGAGTATTCTCGACCTCTACATTCGTCAAATGAAGACGGATGAGGTGCCGTTCGCGACTATCCGCTATCTGATCGCGGAGGCCTCTTACGGTGGTCGTGTCACCGACGACTGGGACCGACGCGTGCTCAACACCTACATGTCGCAGTTCATGTGCGAGGCCGCCATCACCGAGGAGAAGTATGCCCTGTCCACCGCGGATGAGTATTATGTCCCGGTGGACTGCAACACGGTGCAGGCCTACCGCGAGGAGTGCGCCCTGCTACCCCTCACCGACCCCCCGGAAGCTTTGGACAGCACACCAACGCCGATATCGCCAGCCGTATCGCCGACTCCACCTCCCTCCTTGACAGTCTCATCGCCGTGAACGCCACCCTGGTCCGCGGCGGAGGCTCCTCCGGTGGACAGAAGCAACAGACCTCCGAGGCTCGCTGCCTAGAGGTGCTCAGCTCCCTCGAAGAGCCCAACAAGTCTGCGGTGCCGACGTTGATTGACTACGACGCTATTTTTGAGGCAACGAACGAGGACCGCAACAACGCTCTCAACACGTGTTTGCTTCAAGAGATTCAGCGGTACAATGAGCTTCTCAAACGCATCCACAGGCAAAAGGCGGAGCTGCGACGGGCGGTGAAGGGAGAGATCACCATGTCGGATGAGCTAGAGTCCATCTTTGATGCGCTGCTGCTGGGCCGTGTGCCGACCCTGTGGCAGAGCGCCTACCCTAGCGTGAAGCCTTTGGCCGGCTGGTCCCTCGACCTCGTGCAGCGCGTCGATCAGCTCAAGCAGTGGGGACAGCGGCCCCCGGTGGTCTTCTGGCTCTCCGGCTTCACCTACCCCACCGGCTTCCTCAAGAGTCTGCAGCAGCAGCAGTCCCGTCACGATAAGGTGTCCATCGACCAGTACGGATGGGAGTTCACGGTGCTGCCGAACGACGAGAGGGCGATTGTCGCGCGGCCCAAGAAGGGTGCCTACATACGCGGTATCTACCTAGAGGGGGCGGGCTGGAGCGCGGAGTCCAACACCCTCTGCGAGCCCAAGCCGATGGAACTGATTGTCAACATGCCGGTCATCCACTTCAAGCCCAAGCTGCGCAGTGGCAAGCCGAAGCCGCTTTCGATCTATGAGTGTCCGCTGTATATGTATCCCATCCGCACTGGTACGAGGGAGCGGCCGTCGTACGTGGTGTCCGTCGACCTCGAGAGCGGGGACGCCGTGCCAGAGCATTACACGAAGCGCGGTACCGCCTTACTACTCTCCACCGCCGATTAAGCAATGGGGAAAAATAATATATACAATTAAAAAAATAATTAGAGAATAGAAAAATAATATGATTCACATAATAATAATTAATAATAATAATAATAATAATGAGCAAAACAAAATAGAGCAAATAAGTAAGAAAAACAACAACAACAGTGACCAGTTAAAGAATGCAAAAAATAAAATAAAAAAACAAAATGAAGAAAAGAAAAAGAAAAA
>AUXL01000048.1:0-25295 GCA_000482185.1 Angomonas desouzai | reverse complement strand
CCATTAAATAACCATTAAATAAATAAATACATCTACATTACCCACACCGTTGCTGTTCAATGCTTCAGCAACCCGAGATCCAAGTGGTGTGCCGACTACGGCCACTCTCCGTGGAAGAGGCAAAGACGAGTAAGAAGTCCAAAATCCCCCTCACCTGTGTCCGATACAATGACGCCTCTATTGAAGTGCTCGATCGGTTGAACCCCATGGGGGACATTAACCCCAACCGCAAGTTCAGCCCCGACGGCTCCCGCCCCCGCACCGTCACCTTTGACGAGCAGCTCACCAGTGAGGAGAATCTGCGCCGCAACACATTGCAGGATTTGAAAAAAGTCTTCACCCTCGACCACATCTTCACCGAGTCCACCGCTCAGGAGGAACTGTTCCAATCCGTCGGGACCCCCATTGTGAGTCATGTGCTGCAGGGCTACAACGGCACCTTGCTCTCCTACGGTCAGACCGGGAGCGGCAAGACCCACAGCATGTTCGGCCCGGAGGGAGGGAAGGCGGCCTGTTACATGCCCTCCGACCCTCACTACGGCCTCCGCGGTCTCCTCCCTCGAATGGTGGAGCAGCTGATCCACTCCCTCGAGCAGTACAACCCGATGGAGAGGGAGTGGTCGCTGAGGGTGTCGGTGTTTGAGATCTACAAGGAAGACATTTTTGATCTGATCGCCTCCGCCCCCTCCACCGCCAACTCTCGCTCCTCCTCCGCCGCCGCCCGACCCCCCGCCAGCGGCGACCGCACGCCCCGCTCGGGAGAGGTGACCCCCCGCACCGCCGCCCGCCGGACCGAAAAGTACCGCATTCGTGAGGACACCGTCAACGGGAAAGGCATCTACGTCGAGTTTCTCGAAATGGTGGAGGTACGTACGACGCAGGAGGTGATGAAGCTCGTGCAGTCCGCCGCGGGGAGGCGACACACGGAGGCGACTGGCGCCAACGATACCTCTAGTCGCAGTCATATTCTCGTGTGCTGCTACCTGAATCAGGTCGACCACACCGTACCGGACGGCCCCCCGGAGGGCGTGCGTACCACCAGTCAGCTAAACTTTGTGGACCTCGCCGGTAGTGAAAAGGTGGCCAAGACAAAGGCGGAAGGAGAGCGACTGAAGGAGGCCCAACAGATCAATCTCAGTCTGACGCTATTGGGTAACGTCATTCACCGTCTGACGGACGGCTCCTTTGGCTACATCCCCTACCGCGACTCCAAGCTCACCCGTATTCTTCAAGAGTCCCTCGGCGGCAATTCCATCACCACGCTGCTCTGTCACTGCGCCGTCAGTATGATTCACCGAGAGGAGACCCTCAGCACCCTCCGCTTCGCCCAGCGCGCAAAGATGGTGAAGAACAAGCCCCGCGTCAATCGTGATCTCACCAACACGGAGCTCAAGGAACAGCTGGCGGCCGCGCACCAGCGTATCAGCGTGCTGGAGCAAAAGGTACAGGTGTATCAGACCCGAGCGTCCAAGGTGGCGGAGGAGGAGGTAAACCCCCTTCAAGCACTGGTCGACTCGCTGATGAAGCAGGTAGAGGAACTGAAGGAGGACATGATTAACAAAAACGTTGATCTTTCCAAGGAGAAAAAGAGGGCTGATTTCTACCAGAAGGAGCATGATAATGTAAAACGGTTAATGACAGAGAAGGAAAAGGAGATGCTGGCGGAGAAGAAGGCACTGGAAGAGGCGCTCCGACAGTCCCAAGAGGAAGCAAAGCAACAAAAGGAGGAATACAGTGCGCTGCAGGCGGAGCTGGATCGGCTCCGCTCCACCATGGCGGAGAAGATACGCTCCCCCAGCTGCCTGTCGTCCGCCAGGAAAAGCGGCACCGCGTCCCCTCTGGGGGGCTTGAGCGCGAGAAAGAAAGTGGGCAGTAACTTTAGCAGCCCGAGGTCCTACCGTGGTGGTAGTGTGGACCCGCAGTGCAAGCTGTTCGCCGACCCCAACCAGAAGGGCGGCTGCCCTCACTGTGGCCACGTCACCAAGGAAACCAAGGACGCCGAAAGTAACACCCTAGACGAGGCGGAAGAGCCCCACACCGCTGTCTTGAACGAGCAGTCCATCACCTCCGCCGCTGCGGTCCCAGTCGACCGTCGCCACTCCACCACCCAGGTGTTTCAAACCAGCGGTATAGTGAAAGGGGGCCAGAAGGAGGGAGGTTTCAGTGCCTCTCGTCTCTCCGCCGACGACGATGAGGATGTCAGCACACTGGCTCAGCACGCCTCCCCTAGAGGGGTGTCTCTGGACGACGGCGGGGAGAGAAGTGCCAGTAGAGATCCCCCGGCGACGGAGATGGCGGTGCGAAGGGCGACGCGCCAGGAGGGCTCCCCCGGTGTGACCAAGCCAGAAGCCGAGGAGGAAGAGGAGGACGCTCCCGCTACGGTGCTGGGCCGCCGTCAAGGAGACGGGACATCCGCGCCGCGAGACGTCTCTAATGAGGCCCCGACGACGGCGGCCAGTCTCCACCGTGACGCAAAGGACGCCGACACCATGACCGACATGGACGCGCTTCTCCAACTGGCGGAGTCATGGCTCCGAGAGGGTAAAATGACACTCGACAAGGAGCTGGTGCTTCAACTGTACCAAAAGGAGTTCCCGCACAGTGAGTTGAGCGGGGCCCCGGGGGAGATCACCAGCGATCTCTGCGTCATTAACGGCTCCCTCAACAGCGAGGCGATACTGACCCGTTACGCCGCCAAACACACCGAGTACAATCAGAAACGAGACAAGGAGATTGAAGAGGAGCGGAAAATGGAGAGGGAGAAGCTGAGCGAGATGGAGGCCGCTTTGAGCAACTATCAGCAAGCCCTCAACGAAACGCTATTGTTAATGCTGACAGAGGACGAAAAGAAGGCCCTCAAGCTAGAAATGTTGGAGAGGCGGCGGGCTGGCTCCAAAGGGTCCAGCAGGGGTAGCACCCCTCTCGTGCCTGCCTCCAGTCGTGGTCAAGGGCGTCGCTCTTCTTCCTCCACACCGAGCGCTGGAAGCGGAGAGGTGATGAAGCACCGTCGGAGCTCGCTGGAGCGGCCGTCAGGAAGGGATGCTGGGGTCATTGATATTGACGCCCCCGACACACTGACAAAGGCACCGAAAGTGGGTGCGGTCATTGCCGCCTCCGAGACCGGTGTGCTACGCCACAGAAGGAGCTCTGTGGAAACCAACTCGGAAGATCGAGTCGACAACCTCAAGGACGGCAACACGGTCATGGAGAGTGAAAAGGAATACGCCACTCCCCTTCATAGCGGTGCCGACGCCAACAACAGACGCGCCAACAGCCCCAATCCCGTCGCCCACCCACTAGACAACGCCGCCCTCTCCGAAAAGACGAAAGGGGTTTGGGATTACGAACTGCTAGAAGTCATCAAAGAAATGGACCCCCTCGCCGTCTTGGACCGCGTCATGAATGAGATTGTGTACTACAAGAACGCCGAGGAGCCCGCGCTGCGCCGATCGCTCAAAGAGAAGGAGGGGGAGATTACGCAGCTGCAGCGCAAGATGCAACAGCTACAAGAGGCGTTGACTACCCTCTATGGGCAGCTGGTGGCCGCTGCGACAGAAGGCGACAGTACTGCCCCTGCCGTGACTACCAACCCCAACGAACTCTCGCTCGTCAGTCTGCGTGATATGAGCACGATCCACTCCCCGGCGAGCCCCCTCCGTCTCTCCCGGCCCAGCATGCCGGACGCTTTCCGGGAGCAGATCCGAAAGATTCAGAAGGACCTCGACAAGAATTTGGGGAGTGATACCGTTCCTGAGGGAGAGGTGGGAGACGTAGGAGAAACCACCCAACCCTTTGCCGACTCTCGGCACAGCAGCGTCAAGCAAGCTACCTCTTCCTCTCAACGGAGCTCCGCAGAACCGCGCGAAATATCCCCCGAGTTATTGTCCTCCGCATCGGACGCTTTTAATCGGTTCGAAACCGAAAAGTACGATTTTACACAGAAAGGCGCCCCATCACTCCCCGCGGGCACGGCGCTGGTGGCACACACACCGCTCAAGTCTGCTCTACAGGGAAGAGGAAGTGGCAGCATTCGACAGGCCGTCTACGTGCGGGCCGCCGCACCAGTAGAGCGGGTCTCCTTCTCGGAGGGGACAGGCACTGCCACCACGGAGAGTGAGGCAAGTCGATCAGCAGATACCGCCAAGAGTGCTTTTGAACTGGGGAGCAGAACATTAAGCTGGTCGGACAGTCGAATGAACGACTGGTGATACTGTTACTTCAGATCACCAAGCTGAAGCACCTCAGCGACGCCAGGAAGCGGTATGTAGAACAGCTAGAGAATGAGCTGGAGATGGCGGTGAGTCGGAAGGAGGACTACGCCCAGGAAACCGACGCCCTGCGACAGATGATTGAAACCCACCGCCGTGAAAACGACGATATGCGGAGAGTACTGAAGGACCTCAACATTGACCTACAGGCCTATCTCCGAAAGCTGTCGGAGAAGGAAAACGCGGCGCAGCGGTGGGAGAAGGAGGCGGCGGATCTCAAGATCAAAACCTCCCGTCTGCTCACGATCGCGGAGCAACAAGAGTTCTGCGACATGGGCGAGGTGGAGCTGGCGATGAAGACGGAAGACGTCGAAACCCTCAAGAAGGAACTGGCCAAGTGTGCTAACTACCAGGACCCGAAACTCATCGAGAAGAAGAGAAGACTGATCTCCCGTGATGCGACGATGGTGAAACGGTTCTGCGGGGTGATGCTGCAGCTCCTTCAGCTCCGTCCTCGGTTTGACACCGCTAATTTAGAAAGTAGACGACTGAACATGTTGCAGTCCCTCGCCGGCTTGTCGGAGCTGGTGGAATCGGTGAACGTGCTGTTATTGCATTCCTGAAACAGAGAAGGATGTTTTTAGATTGTTTAGAGGCCGGTAGATTATTGTATATATGTTTTTCTGTTTATTTGATTCTTTAAATGTTTACCCATTCGCACATGTGCCAGTGCAATCCAAAAAAAAAAAAAAAAATTAAGAGGAGAAGCGCGTGTCGCTTTCCCATTGTTACCTACATTCAATTCATTTTTATTTTATAGATCTCGCAACTTTTTAAACAAAAATTCTTCTTTTACTACTGTGTTCATCAAAAGTGATGGTTGTTGTTGTTTTAATTCTCCGCTCCTTAACTGAGGAAAAGATTACTATAATTTCTCTCTACCAACCCTACGAAAGCCTTTCTTCCTATTTTTAGATTATTTGCCTTGGGAAGTCGACCGACTTCAGTGGAATAGGGAGAAGAAAAAAAGACGGCTCTAAAGTATTCACATTCCCCTCAAGATGAGAAAATTGTTTTCAGTAGTGCCGCGCGTCAATAGGGCTGCGTCCACTACGGTGTACACCGTCGTGCGATGCTCCGCCGGTCGTCACCCCTCTCCACCACCGGCGGCCCCCCGTGCCCCTCCCGCCCCTCCCACGATGCGTCCGCCCCCCGCGGGGCACCGAGCTCGGGTCAAGGGGCCTCCGCCCTAGCGCAAGTAGAGGTACTCCAGCAGGAGGTGCTCCTACTCCGACTGCAGCTCGCCAAGGCCACCCACACCAGCCTTTCCGTCCACAAGGAACTGCTGCGAAAGTTAGAGGAGACCGATAAGCTCGCGCAGGAAAGCGCGGTCCAGCTGCGGCACACGGCGCTGATGCTCTCCTGTAGCACTGACGCAGTGGAAAGGGAGTTGAGGGCACTGCTAGAGATGGGAGAGACGGAGGAGGAGATTGATATGGCGGCGATGGAGAGTGGGGCGCGGCGCTTCGTGCGGCAGGTGACCGCCCTCAAGCCTTCTACCAGCTGAGCAGCTTTTTGTATAATATATAAACAAAAAAACAGTAATAAAAACATTATTTATAATGTAAAACACATGGTCCTTCTTTTGGGAAAATGAAATAGGCTAAGCTCAATTTGACACTCTCCTCTTTTTTCCTTTTCCCTTTTCTCTGTTTTAGCTCATTCCTAGATGACCGAGGTCGGCATACGGCTGAAACCGCAGAAGCCCAAGTTAACAGAGAAAGGGGTCCGGGGCAAGATACTGGTGCAGTCGGAGGAGGGGGAGCGCATCGGGCAGTGGGGGGGCACGGAGTGCTTTCTCTCCATCCAGCCCACCCTTGGGCCCTGCTTGGTGGTGCGCAGCAGTAAACACAAGGCCCATCAGGGCACCTTCTTCCAACTCGCCCGGATGAAAAAACTAATCAAGACGTTTGTCGAGGAGGGCAAACTGACAGTGGTGGTGCAGCATCAGCAACGGGTCTGCACCGTGTATATTGAGACGACGGAGGATATCCGAGAGCTGGAAGATATGGCGTCTTTATTACAAGATCGTCGCCAGTGGGGCAAGATGGAGCGCAATGTGGCCTCCGCGAAGCGCAAGGAGCAGAGCACCGTGGTTCGTCTTGAGGACTTACCGCAGGAAGACACATTTCTCCCGGCGGATATGTCAGGAGGTGAGGAGGAGTATGACTTCAACACACAAGAGGAAACGAAAGGGGAAGCCCCCGTGGACCCGTGGGCGAGGCAGGCCCCTGTCCCTGCCCCCTCCTCCCTCTCTTCACAGGAGTGGACCCCGGACCAGCAGAGAGCCACACGATTAGTGCTGTCGGGGAGGAATGTCTTTGTGACGGGGGCGGCCGGCACAGGGAAAGACGCAGTGGCTACACCATCTCATCCGTGTCGCCCTTCCCTCCGCCGGACCCTCTACGAAGGAGGGCTGGCGGTGACGGGGACTACCGGTGCGGCTGCCCGGTTGCTAGGGGGCTGCACGGTGCACTCCTTCGCAGGGATCGGTCGGGGCGAAGGGACAGTGGAGGCACTGCTTGAGAAGGTGAACAGTAGGTCCGACTCTGTCCGCGGCTGGAGAAATTGTCAGGTGCTGATTATCGATGAAATCGGCATGCTGCCATCTCATCTCTTTACCAAATTAGATCAGATTGCCCGACAGGTGCGGAAGGCGCCTCAAAAACCGTTTGGGGGGATACAACTCATCGTCGTGGGGGACTTTCTCCAACTCCCCCCTGTCGCCCGTGGGGGGGAGGAGGTGCAGGCCGCCTTCGCCAGCCCTAGTTGGCCTCTTGCCATGTTGGAGGCCGTAGAGTTCAAGCAAACCTTTCGATTTGGGGCAAATGAGACCCGATTTGTGCGCTGCTTGGCCGATGTTCGAAGAGGCGTGTACTCCCGTGTGGTGCACGAGGTGCTAAATGACTGTCTGCACCGCTCTCTCGAGGAGCGCGACGGGGTCCAGCCGACCACGGTGATGGCGCGCCGTAATGATGTCGACACGTATAACCAAATCCGTCTGAATGAATTGGAAACGCCTTTTCAACGATACAACTCGGAGGACTACGCCGCCTATCCCGGTGACGTCGTCGACAATGAGGTCTCTCTTCCCGCTGTGCTGACCTTGAAGGAGGGGGCGCAAGTAGTATTACTTACTTCCGTTCCGGACTACCCCGGCCTCTCCAACGGCAGCCTGGGTGTCGTTCTAGGCTTCGTCTCCCGCTCCCATGGACCCTCTCTCCCGGTCGTACGGTTTGCCTCGGGGGAGGAGGTGACGCTGTCCCCCACCCGCATGGAGGTGTATGGAAGGGACGGGGCGGTGCGCCTCGCCCGCACTCAGGTGCCCCTGCAGCTGGCCTGGGCCCTCACCGTGCACCGCGTGCAGGGTATGACACTGGACATGGCATTCGTGAAGCTAGATCGCTCCTTTTTTGAGTCCGGGCAGGCCTATGTGGCGCTGAGCCGGGTGCGCTCCGAGGCAGACCTAAGTCTCTCCGCACTGGAGCCGTCCGCCATCAAGGCCGCTTCCCCCGCCGCGGTGAATTTTTATGATTCTCTCTTTCCCCTTCCCGCGTCCGAGAAGGAGCGGCTGGCGAGGGAAGAGCAGGAGATGATGGAAGAAAAGAAACGGCTCAAGGAGTTGGAAAAGGAGAATAAAAAGGCACGAAAGAAGGAGGGCCAGAAACGATCCACCGTGAAGGAGGAACGGGAGAATGAAGCGCAGGCCGAAATGAAAAAGCCCTCTTCCCTCCCCGCCGGGTCATTAAAGAGAGAAAGAGAGGAGGAGTCTCATCCGGACTTTCCCTCAGGAGATCAAGGTAGAGCTAATTTCTTCGCCAGCGACGTCCCTCGTCTGACGCAGCACGATGAGGAAGGGGAGTCGTTCGCCATGTCGCTGGGCTCCCAGACGACCCATCATATTGTGAAAAGGTCTTTTACTTCGACGATGAGGAGTGATAATATATACATAATAATAAAAAGAGGCAATGAACGCCTTACATTTCCATATATTCATACGTCCATAGAACCGCAATGAAAAAACTACTTTATTGAAGCGTGATGTGACTTAAATTGCACACATTCAAGTAGGTTGTAAAATGAAAAATTAATCTTGTTAATATTTTTAGTTTTATTATTATTGCTGTGAATGTTGAACTGTAATCGTGTATATATGCTTTAGTACTAGTCAATCTTTCTCTTCTCTTTTTTCTGTTCACCACCACTGAAGTTTAATAAGAGGTCACTGTATACTTTTATTTCCCTTTCATGCCTCAGGACAAGCGATTAATCATCACCAAGGCGGTGCTGTATAAGGTGCAGAGGGTGTGCGGGGAGGAGCAGACTGACCCTGGTGAAGAGGGAATCTACCTCTCCTTCGTCGTCCCCAGCGTCGTGCTCTCTCAGGTCCCTGAGCTCCTCCATCCCACTCAACCCTTTCTCTTTAATATGCCCCATAATGTATACAAGAACGCCACAGCAACGCCGCAGGGGAAAAAGGGGGTAGAGGCGGGGGCTCTTACCGGTCGCACCACTTGCTTAATCGTGCCGAAGCAAATTGCACTCGATTGTACCAAGATTAACAAACGTCACAGTTGCTATGATGCGGTGGTGACGGCGGAGGCGATATGCAAAAGAGGCGATGAAGAGTCGCAGCGTCGCGCGCATAAAGTGGCCCACACCTTTTCTCACTTTATGGTAGACAGTCGAATTCTCTCCAAATTGCCGATTGTCCTCGTCGATGCGGTTAAACAGAGTCAACAAACGAGTTCCAATAGTAATAATAATAATAGTAATAGTGCGGCTAAAAAAAAGGCCTCCCATCGGCGGAAATTTATCATCCCGTTGAGTGGGTTAGAGGAGCGTGAGAACTTGACCTTTCACCTGACCCAGGGCTCCAACGCGTCTATTCTGTTCTTCAACAAAGCCACCGGCCAGCTTTCCGTTCGCGTCGGTCACGGCAACATGACGGCGGGGGATATATGCGAGAACAGTAAGAGTGTCATTGTTCTCCTGAAGCGCAACTTTCCTAATGTGATTCGCTATGTAAATGAGTTTAAAATGACGAGCGACCTCACCGACCCCATCCGCTTTATGCAAATTCAGATACAGTAAACCATATAATAACACACGGATCTTTCCCTTCGATTAATATAAACTTTTAAAATATAAAAAAAAACTGTAACAATGATACTATCGAGTGATGATAATGCGACAGTCCTCATCCTCATTGAAGAGCATCCCATTGGTGTCCATCTTATTGTCACTGGTGCTATCATTTAAAGCACTTTTACATTTTTAAAAAAAATTCTTGTTTTTTTTGTTTGTTTTATTGGTACTGTTTCGGAGAGATGAAGTCTCTGCCTTGTCTACTCTTTCGTTTTCCCCTTACTTTCTTGACCTCATAGAGTGCCCTTTACGTAGAAAAAAAAGATATAAGTTTGTGAATATTTATATTAATTGTATCATATTATAGGATCGCAACAAACTCTCCGTTGCAATTTCTTTTTTATTTTTTTTTATTTTTATCATGGACGTTCCTCACGGAAATGGTAGAAGTGGGAATGGTGGCGATAACGTTGGGGGCAATTCCTCCGCTACATTAGACTGTGCCAAGCACCGTGCCGCCGGCTCCTCCTCCCCACCCTTTCCCCTCACAGTGTGGGACTCCCCATCGGATGTCTCCTCCTCCGCCTTTTCCATTCCGCAAACCGGGAAAGTGACGGCGGAGGCCTCAAAGGGGAAGGAAAACAACACGATAGAGATGACAGGGCGACTGCCGTTGCTACCGGTCCATTCTCCTAGAAAACTCAATCAGAATAATAATAATAATAATAGTAATAAAGACGGAAAAGTGCAAGGACCCCACCGACTGCCCCAGCTGTCCCCCGTGAACGCCAATAGCAACACCGAGAAGCCCGACGTGGGGGAAGCGAAAACAACCAAAGAGGAGGACGACGAGGTGCCCTTTACGGGGTTCAAAAAGACAAGAGTCTATCCCCTCAAGGAACTGCCTGCCAGAAGCACCAACCGAGGAAAGCAGCCGGCACGAAAGCCGGACTACCACCTCTCTCGCAACTCTCTTCCCGTGACGGTCAACCTCAGTCGTCGTATTAGCCTCGGCGGCCCCAACGGTAGCACCACGAGCAGTGCCAAGCACTCCATCCCGTCGAACCACTCACAGAGCGCCTCGTGCACCCCCACCCACCACCGCGGGAGGGAACCCGCTCCATCGGCACTCCCGGAAAAGAAGGAAGGGGAGAAAATGGAGGAATCGGGGTTGGGGCGACTGGTCAAGAAGCGAACTAGCATCAATCAAAATGACGCGGGAGAACAGTCGCTAAAGAGTCCCCTTAACGGGAAACCGGAGGCGCCGAAGGAAACGCTGAACGAAAGCGCTCGACTTAAAAATGGAAAATATTTCGAAAATGATTTAGTCCTCTCCTCCTCTCTGGAGCTAGTCTCCCCGCATTTTCGAGAAGAGAAGGCGGATAACGAGTCGAACGAATCGACCAGTAATCATCACCCCAGAAAAGAGACCAATAATGGATCTCTGCCCGCCAAAAACGGCTCTTCGTTGTTTACCAACTCCATCATTCTCAATATACACCGAGCCAACAACACGCTCAACAGCAGCGGCTCGAATAACAACCGAAGCAACAACAACCCCAGTCGACGGAGCAGCGGTCTGCATCTTCTTCCACAGGACGAGAGTGGTCTCCCACCGCAGGCTCCCGTGGTCCGCGAGGGGAGCCTCACTGTCATCAGTTTGGCCAGTAGTCTTACGACGACGACCAGCCAATCCAGCCAAAACGGTGAGGGAGCGGAGGTGTGCACGCAGGAACTGGTGCGCGAGTTCTGGCGTGCGAGGATGCAGTGCTACCGGGAGAGCCCCGTCAAGAAGTGTAGGAACGGTAAGAGAGAGAGCTGGACAGAGATGAGCAAGGAGGACTTGTTTGATATTATGGAGCAAATTCAGTTCCCCGTCTATGATGTTGGGATGTTTGTTGATCTTTTTGACGACCTCCTAAAGCAAAAGAACACCCTCTTTTGTCAGCTTCACAAGGCGGCAGAGATGGTGGTTCGACGGGGGGAGGAACGCGCCCTCGACGCGTCCGCACAGAGACAGGGAGGCAATGAGGCCCCGCGGCAACAGAAGCCAAGTCCGCTGGTCCGCCATCCCCATCCCTCCACCCCCGCCAGTCAGCGAGGGGATTCTGAAGATCGAAACGGCGCCGCGGGCCGTCAGGAACGGAACGCGCTCCCACCGGCGGCCCCAAGGCCCTCCATGTCCTTCACCCACCACCCCGCAGAGATCCTCTCCGACCAGCAAACCAAATCAGAGGACATGGGAAAGCGCAACAATAATGATCACAACAACCTCATTGACCGTCGCTGTAATAATAATAATAATGAAAAGGAGGGAGAAAAGGGAAAGAAGTGGAATATTCCGGCCGAAAATAATGAAGATACCCTTTCGTTGGAAACGTATCTCGCGCATCTGGTCCGAAACATCAAAGGTAAATTCTCGTCTGAATTGCTACGACACCTTTTCTTTGAACTCTCCAACACAGAAACCTCCACCCCCCTCAAGAGCAACGACGGCGACAGTGTTTCCACCACTTCCCTTCCCCCGTTTCCCTATTACTACTCCAGTCTGATCGCGCCTAGTGTTCTCGAGGAAGCAGAGGAGGAGAGTCACGCCCACAGCCGTCGGTGGAACCAAACGAACGACTCTCTCTCCCCCCTTCTCCCTCCCGCCTCCGCTAATTCCAGAACGAACAATAAAGAAGAAAGCCGTCCTCACTCCCTCTCTGAAATGTCCTTTCCCTCCCCCACCAGCGTCGCCGTCCCGGTCGGCCGCCTCATCGCCGAGGGCATTCAGTGGCGCCTTCTGCTGTCTCCCTCCTTCCCCCTCTCCCTCTCCCGCCGTCGGGGCGCCCCTGCGGTGACGGTGTGGGGATGGGGGGAACTACTCCGCGTCGCGGGACTGCCCGTCGACACCGAAGACTACGCCCACTACGACTGTTACTGTCATGAATTCATTCAGTTAGTGCACCTCGTTGCCGAGGCGGTGCGGCAGCAGCAAGAGGAGGAAGAAGAGGAAAGGGAAAAGAAGAGTAATAGTACAGGGGGGAAGAGTGCGACCGACAGAGAGGAGAGCGGCGACCGTCGGGCAAACAACGTCGGTGTTATTAGTTTGGCTTAAAAGCAAAAATAATAACAATAATGATAAATAATAATAAAAAATGGTTCTGTTGGTGGTCGCCAGTATCCCCCTAATCAGCAAAACAAAAACATTATATTATACAAATGTATATTTTATGCACTATTATTAGGTTTGGCGCAGTAGAAGAATAGAACCTTCTTCTTTTTTTTTTTTTTTTCATTGAAAAGCAGTAGAATTGTGCTAAAAAAAATCTATTGTTCTTGTATACTAAATATTTGTAGAGTTCATCCTCTTTTTTTTTATTTATTTATTTTTGTAATTGTCCACTCCGGCGTGTGCGTTTTTTTTTTCTTTTTTATATACGTTTTTCATTATTTTTGTTGCGCAATATATATATATATTTGACTTTATCCTCATTTGTAGATGTACAACCTCACATTTATATACAGCTATTTTATTATTCTTTTTCCCCTCCGTCGTTATGTATCTTTCATTTCATATTCTGTACACAAATATACTATAATTTTTTTAATATGACTATCAGTTTTTCCGTGGTCCTTTCTCATTATCTTCTGTTACACTAAAAGAAATAATGTTACAACAATCACCCCCTCTTCTCTCTTCCTCCATTCTCTCCTCTTCCACTATTATTATTAATAACAAAAGAAACAAATCGTATTGAGCAGAAAACATCATAGAAATAGAAATAAAAATTAACCCCCTTTAGAAATGCACTCGTCCACCCGACAGGAAACCTTTACCAAAGCAGAGGTGCCGTTAGTACAGAAGCGTCTACAGCACATCGCCCCCCACAGCACCGCCGCCGCCGCGGGTCGACTGGCGGAGATGAAGAAACTATATGTCAAGTCGGTCGAGACATTAGTTAGGGAACAGCGAGAGGTGGTGGAGAACGTAGTAAAGCGGTTCCGTCTGACCAGCTCGGTACGAAACGTAAAGATTGAAGCGCAGTCCGGTACCGCTGGGGGCACCATGGGGGGCTCTCTGTGTCTGCCCTTCTCTGCCTGCGCGGCGGTGAAGACAGGAAGTGAGGCGTCGTGGCTGGCGCTGGGCTCGGTGGACGGCGTCGTGTCGGTGTGGGACCTCTCCAGCGGTATCCCGCACACCCCCTTCGCCCTGCAGGACAGTGTCCCCCCACAGTGCGGCTGGGGGCGAGTGCAGTCCCTCGCCGCCCACCCCTCCCTCCCTCTCTTCTTCTCCACCACAAGGAATGACCCCTGTCTGACCGCCTGGAAGGTCAACGAGGAGGGAGAGGGGGATGCAGCCCACCGCCTCGTCGCCATCCGTGGGGAAGAAGAAGGGAGGGAGGCGGACCAGCACACCCGGCCGGTCCGTCAGATCGCCGTCGACCCCTCAGGGGAGCTTCTCGCCTCCGTGAGTGAGGACGGCACGTTAAAGCTGTGGGACCTACACCAGATCAAGACCCTCTCCCAGCCCCGCACCGCCGCCTCCCCTTTCCCTCTGCTGCACACACAGGCCGGATTCCGCGGGGCGGGGGATGGGGTGTCCTCGGTAGCCTTCCACCCCGACGGGTCTCTGGTCGTGGTGGGCGACAGCGGGGGCCGGGTGACCGGCTTCGACCTCCGCAACGGTCGCGGCGTCTTTACGACTAGCTGCCCCGCTAATGGCACCACGGCGGAAGGGGGGTACGGCCATATGGGAGCGGTGACCGCTGTCTGCTGGTCGCCCTGCGGGGGTCGGTTTGTGAGCGGCGGGAGGGATCATGGGATACACCTCTGGGATGCCCGGCAGCTCTACCGCCACCACCACGCCGTCCCCCGCCCGACCACCGCCTACCCCTCTCCGGTGGCGCACTTGCTAGGCCACGACGATCACATCACCTCATTAGAATTCTACACTGGCGGCGGCGAGGCCTCATGCCGACTGCCCCCCGCTTTGGTCTCCACCTCCCTCGATCATACCGTGAGGCTGTGGGACATGAACAGCGGTCTCTGTGCACGGACGCTCTCCAGCGACGCCCCAGTCTATGGTCAGGCCCACCTCAGCAGCGGTATTGCGACGGTGGGGCACTCCAAGTACTGGTCTCTCTGGGCCCCCGCCGCTGACCTCGCCGAGGACATTGACGCCTACCGACCAGAGGTGGTGGAGTCGGAGGCGACGGTGACGGTGCGGGCCGCTGGCGCCACGGTACCGGCGGTGAACCACACGGAAGAGGAAGAAGAGGAGAGCGAAGAGGATGAGATGGCCACTCTTCGCAAAGACAAGCCGGAGGAAGATACGAAAGCCACAGCGGTGGAAGAAAGCAGTGACGAAGACGAAATGTCGGCGCTTCTAAAGAAGTAACATGGATTGTAATTTACCCGTTTTGCCGGGATTATTTTGCTAAATTTTATTCTTATTGATGTTGTTTATTTTTCTTACAAGTATATACCTGCTCATTTGTCTATTGGGGTCTATATACTTTCCTTTCTTTCTTTTTTCCCCCTAACAGTAGAAACTATAATATAATATAACAACCCTCTCAGCGCAATAGATATAATTAGATTCGTGCGTTTTACTGTTATATTATTTTAGAGAAGAGCGAAATTTCTGAATTTCGCACCACTTCATTTATTTAGATTCACTTTACAATAAAATAAAGAAATGTCCTTGTCGTCTTACTACTTGAATCAAGGTAGCAATAACAAGGAAAACACCCTTCACTCCGGCTCTACGATGCCCAACCTAAGGGACCTGAGTGGTGTGCAAGGGACATTAGAGACAAAGAAGAAGCGCCTTTCTCGTCCACCCCTCAACAACAATGACAGTCGTCTCTCCTCTGACACAGTAGTGAACCGCTCCCGCACCCTTTCTGCGGACCGCGAGGAAAGACAGGCCGATGAAGTGGTAGACAGCGCCGTTCCTCCCCTCTCCCATCAGAGCCCCTCCACGTGGATGGAGCTGCAGGTGAGGGAGCGGGTGGAAAAGGCGATCGGAGAAAAGGAAAAGGCCTACCAGAAGCGACTTCGAGAGGCCGTACTGTCAGCACAGGAACAGTTTTCCAAAGAATACTGTCAAAAGGAAGAGCAAATGGAGAAGTACGTCTTGGAGGAAACCAAAACTTTAAGCGAGAGTATAAGAAAGTATTGGAGTGTGAGTATCACAATAAAAAGACCGCATTAGAAGCCCAACTCAAGGAGAAGGAGGCGATATGGATGCGTCAGTGGGTGGAAAGGGGGACTAAATCAAAGAAAAGGAAAAGAACACCGCGGAATGGGTAGAGAAGACAGAGAAGGAGTGCCAGGCGGTGGTGAGTGCGCTGGAAGAGATCTCCTCGTTGAGGGAGCGACTCCTTCGAGAGCAGGTGGACTTCAAGGCCCAGCTGCAAGAGGGGTTCGAGGAAAAGGTCAAGTCCCTCCAATTGCACTATAGCACGTCGATGGAGAAAGCGCAAAAGACCCACTTCAAGTCGCAAAAAGAGAAGGAGGAGGAAGTACGAAAGTATCAAGAGCAAGTGGAAAGTCTGGAACGGAAGCTGAACGAGAGGCAGATGGAGGTGGCCGACCTACGGGAGAAACAAAACGTACGAGTCGCGAAGGAGGTGAACGAAAAGATTCAAGAAATTAGAGACTCCATCAACGCACAGTGGCTGCAGTCCTTTGAGGAGGAACGTAACACCTATCAAGCCAACTCCGCCGAGCTCCGTCGTCAAGTACTCCAGCTTCAACAGGAGAAGAGTCAGCTCTTCAGCAGCATCGAACTTTCGGCAGAGGAGAAGATCAAAAAGAAGACGGAGCGAATCGAATCGCAACTGGCTACCGAGTACGAATCTCGCGTCTCTCTTCTCATCGACAAACTGGCACAGAAGACGGCACTGACGGAGGAACTCGAGAAACGCAGCAGCGAACTTCAGTACGAGTTGGAGGTGCTCCAGCAAGAGTTGGTAAGGGTCAAGATCGACGCCACCAAGCAACGCGCCCACGCCGAGGAGGCGGAACGTGCGGTGTGGCATGACAAGCTAGCGGAGCTCGAGCGCACCTATGAACAGTCCATCGCCGCCATGAGGGGACACTATCAGTTAGACACCCCCGGAAGCGGTGGGGGATCGGTGCCCTATCAGCTCTACAAGGACAGCTGCCAGCGTAATATGGAACTGGAATCGAACATCAGCGAACTCCGTCAGCAACATCACCAGTCGTTGAACGCGGCCATTGCAGCGGAGCAGGCCACATGGCGCAAACGGTTAGATAAGGAGAGGGAAGAACAACGCGGACATGAAAAGAAACTGCAAGAACAGTTTGAGCAGCTGAAGACGTCGTTATGGAAGGACTTGGAAGAGAAACAGCGATATGGAAAGGCCCAATTAGAAAAGGAGAGAGAGAAGATGGCGGCCGTCTATGCGGCACAATTGAAAAAGGAGCAGATGGACCTGGAAAGACAGCTCGAGAAAGTTCGAGACGAGTACGACAATAAGATGGCTCCCATCTCCAGGCCATGGAGAAAAAGATGAAGGAAAAATGGGAGTCCGATTTCAAATCCTCCATGCCAAGGAGGAAGTCCTTTTGCAAAAAGAAACCGACCTCGCCGTTCGTCAAAGTCACATGGAGGATGAGGCCCGTCGCACCGCGCTGCAGGAGCTCAAGATGGAGCGAGAGTCGCTGCAGAAGGAGATGGAGACACAGAGAAAGAGTGTGGCTATCGAGAGAGAACGACTTGCCCAAATTCGCCAAGACACGGAGGAGAATGTCACACGTCTCTATGCCAAACGTCTCGAAGAAAATGAGGTCAAATATCAAATGCGACTGGACGGACTCCTCTCTTTTGTGTCCACTTTGATGGAAGAAAAGGAGCAAATTTGGTTCGAGACACGGGCGCAGGAAATGCGGGCGGTGCATCAGCTCTTCTTGCAACACACCGAACAGTTCCACAACCGTCAGACCAAATCCGTAATGAAATCGATTCAAGACTTCACCGATTTACAGCTCCGAAAGAAGGAAGAAGCAGCGGACGAACTGCAAGAAGCCATACGCGGTCTTTTGCAACAACAGTGGACCAAGATCTCTGCCGACCTCGATAGTGTCAACACTTCCCATGTGGAGGCTCTTTCGGCCGCGCTCGCGCAATGCGTCGAGGAACACTATCAACGCGTACAGACGGCATGGGAGGAAAAGCAAGACGAGGCCACCCAGGCGGTGGTGCAGTACGCGGAAAGCAAGCTCTCCTTTGAGGATGAAATCCGTAGTCAGTTCGAGTCCCTGTTAAAGGAGGAACGGCAAAATATGGAGAGACGTCTCACCGCGCAGAAACGGCTGCAGGAAGAGGAACTGACCCGAGTGCAGCTGGAAGCGGATGAAACGAGAGATCAAGTACGAGAGGAGATGGAAGAATTACTACGGGAAAAGACAGAGAAGTTAACGGCTCACTACAAACAAGTCATTTCTGCCGTCGAGTCGCAGCTCGCCGAGGCGAAGGAAACGTCACAGAAGTGCCTCGACGAAAAGCAAAAGGAGCTGGAGGAGCGAAAGGCGGTCCATCAGGCCGAAGTGCGCACGCTTTTGGAGGAACAGTCCGAGACGCAGGAATTACAGTTAGCCGAGGTGCGAGCCCAATGCGAGGCGCAGATAAGAGAAGCAGAAGAACGCATGAAACAAGAACAGGAAAAGATGCAGAGCGAGTATCAAGAAAAGAAGGAAAATTTGGAACAGCTAATCAAATCGCAATATGATCAAGTCATTCAGCAGCTGGAGAAGGACCTTGCCTCGGTGCAGGAGCGGCTCACCGCGAAGGAACTGGAGGTCCCCTTGCGCATCCAAAAAATGCTAGAGACGCAATACGGGGCAATCCAGAAAAAATACGAAACTTTTGTGGAGGAGCAGACGGCACAGCTAGCCCTTCAAGCAAAGGAAAAGAGCGAGATGCTGCACCAGCTGCAGACGGAGCAAGAGGAAACCATCGCGAATCTTCAACAGAACTATGAAAGAGCGGTGATGGACCTGGAGACACAACTCACCGAGTCCGCGGCGGCCCAGAAGGCGGAGCGCGATGAAGCCTTCCAAAAGCACATGGAAGGATTCCGGCTGGTCGTGGATGAGGAACGACGTAGACGGAAGGCGGCGGAGGAAAAGGTGCAACAACTGTTACAAGAAGAAGTGGAGCCCTCCAAGTCAATGTGGGAGATCAGTAAGCTGTCCTCGGTGTCGGAGGCCCCCCGTCAGCCGCGGGGACTGTCGGAGAGGACGCCGAACCGTCCGTCGTCTTCCCTTTCGCCCGGACGCAGTGGAAAGAAGCACCATCGGGTCTCTGTCACCGCACCAGAGGCGTCAACCACAGATGTGAAAACACTACTCCAAACCCTTCACGAGCTCTACGATGTGCTGGAGGTGGAGGAAAAGGAGCGAGAAGACTTTTTGGGTTACGTCGAGGCGCTACGACAGCAGTCCTCCCCCTCTGATGCCAAGAAGGGCGGTCATCATAATAACGATAGAGAAGTCGGTCGTGTGCTGCAGAACGAAATACACACTCTACAGAGTCAGCTACCATTGCTAGAGCTGTGGATGCGACTTAGTCAGGTCCAGGACCACCTACAGGAGCAACCATTAGAGACAGGGTTCATTGAAGAAGGAGAAGAAGAAGGTCATTCTCTTGTTCACAACTTGCTAGAAGAAAAGAAGCAGATCGCGGCGACGCTAAGAGATAGCATTAGTCATTATGAAAAGGAAAGCGGTCGGCCTTTTGTGTTTGGCGGTCAACGAGTGATGGAGATGATTTAGACTAGATTGCTTTTTTTATTGTTGTTGTTGTTGTTTTGTACTCTTTTTGGAAAAAAAATCAATAATAATAGTTAAAAAAAAAAACGTTTTGTATATTTGCAATGATAGACTTTAGATAACACACCAAGATAAAAAAAAAATCAAATGTAAAAAAAAAATATTCCTCTCTGTATATTCGTTGTAAATGTAGTTCACTGTATTTACATAAGCCTACCTATTATCACTTTTCTTTTCCTCTCCATCGATAAATATTAGAAGATCATTAATCATAAAATCAATCAGAAACGAATGTCCTCCACTATGTGGACCGACAAGGACGCGCTCGGCGTCGATCACGTCACAGTGGAGATACGAGGTAAAATAGTATTACCCCTCAAACTACAAATGCTCCGCGGCCTCGACGACCCCCTGTTGGAGGAGGAAATTCTTAAAGAGGCGGTGCGCGTGGGGGTGAGCGAGCGCATCGGCCACTTTGACGCCATGAAGATTGAGGTCCTGCGACCACCGCAGCCCTCCGTCCGCCAGAGCGGCGCCCCACCGCCCCGCACCGCGGTCCGCGCGGAACTAGACGTACATCACCTCGCGCACTGCATTGAGCGTATCCAATCAGCCTACGACCACGTCCTGCAACAGGCGCAGGTGCTTCAGGAAGTAGCGGAGGAAATCCAGGTAGAAGAGATCGCCCGTTTGTTGGAGAATAATAGCAACAATAACAATGATGATAATACTAACTATAAGGAAGAGGCGGATGAGCTGATTTCTAAACTAAAGGCGGTGCAGTATCTGGCGCGTGAGCTGCTCAAGGCCCCCGAGACCCTTCACGAGGCCACAGAAGCGATGGAGAGGGAGGAGGTCCCTGCCGCGCCGATCCATGTGGCGCCCCCCTCCAGGGAGGGTTACGAGGAGGAAGAAGAGGGGTTGAAGAGAGGGCTCATGGACAGTGCTGAGGGGGAAGGGGAAGGAGAGGAAGGTGACCCTATGACGGTAGTGATAGCTCTCTGGATGCTGTGCCGGAAGGAGAAGAGGAAGACGAAGAAGAGGAGAAAGATTACACCAAAATGGGTTACACTGCGCTTTAGTAACGGTGTGGTATAAAAAAAAAAAAAAAAATGGTAAAAAAAGATAATAAGTAAAAAGGAAATAATCGTTACTCCTTTTATTTATTTATTTTTGCCTCTGTGGGTGGGAGGGATGCACCCTCATTGTCCTTATTGCTTCTATACTAAAGTTTTGCAAATCTTAGCTGTATTGTTAACCTTCAGGATCGAATTGTGTTTGTTGTGGGTAATCATTATTCGTATTTTTCATTTCCTTCTCTTTTTTTTTCTCTCACAAATAAAAGAAAAGTTACATATTATACATAAACGTATATTCCTAATATTAGTGAGATGGAGGTACAACGAATGCCTCCATCAGATCAGTTAGATGAGCGAAAGAAGGAAGGGAAACTTCATAGCAACGGCACCCATCATGCAGCACCTTCTACTACTGTAGAGGCTTCCAATAGTGAAAAAACGGTACTAGATAATTATGTGTTTCTCCTACAAATGTCTAAACTTTTAGAAGATGAAAACAACCTGCCAGAAAGTGTAAAGAGTGTAGAAGCCGCTTTGCTCTATCATCGAGCTCACCGAGAGCTGATCGCAAAGTGCCTATTGACCCTAGACACCTCCCCTTCACTGGCGGCAAAGAAGAACAGCAACGCTAGACCCTTAAACCATTTTAGTGAAAATAATAGCAAAAAAGGGGAGTCCAACCCCAATTCTAAGGAGCAGGTGTCCGTCCTGAAGGATCTCGTCTCGCAGATCAAGTCAAAAGGGGGTCACAGCAATACTAGCCACAACAGCAGTGATAACACGGGGAATGGAGTGGAGACCACGCAGCCCTTCCAAGACTCCTCCAACGCGAGCGCCAAGGAGGACTCCCCCGACAGCGCCACCTCTTCCTTTCCATGGAGAGACTACTACAGGGAGCAGCACCCGGAGCTAAAAGAAGTGTTTCTACCCCTCCATGAGCTCGCCAAAGATTTTGTCCTTCGCTGTAACAGTTACGCCGTGGCGGAGTTCAACCACTCCCGCTACGACGCCGCCCTCTTCTACCTCCACAAGGCCATGTTCATCACTGACCCCCGCCACCAAGAGGCGCAGCCCACCGATGGTAACGCCGCGAAATGGTACAATGGGTTCTTTCTCGAGTCCGACGGTTCGCTGGAAACGGCCGAGATGGAACGGTGCCGTCTGCGTGCTGCCACATACAACAATTTGGGGTGCATGGAGCGCCGACGAGGGGACTTGGAGAAATCTCTCCGCTTCCTAGAGGAGGCAGCACAGATTGAAGTTCGCATCGCGGACGGGACGGCGGTCTCGACGCTCACCCTCCCAGAGGGCAGTGGCGACGCGAGCGGCGTGTACACCAACGGCGAGGCCATTGCCAGCCCCTCCACCTACCTCAACCTCTGCACCGTGCACAACGAACTGGGGAATCACGAGGCCGCCGTGATGGCCGCGGAGCAGTCCATCGCCGGTCTTCAACGAGACCTCGCGGAGGAAAGCGACGAGGGGGCGCGACAGCACATTGCCATGATGCTGGCCGTAGGACTGTACAATGTGGGCGTCTCGCTCGAACGGCGCAACCGGCCAGGGGACACCGACAGCGCCCAGCAGGCCTATCTTCTCTGTTTGCAAACTTGCCGTCAGTACCTCGTCGATCCACGCTGCCCCACGGTGGACGCCGCGGTAGCGGCCATCCGTCGCATGCGGAAAGGAGAGAGGGGCCGACCACCCACCGCCGATGGCCCCGCCGCCGGTCCCCCGAAAGCGGCACCGACCCCTTTTGGCTGGACCAAGGCACCAAAGCCCGCCGCCGTCCTTCCCTCTCACCCCGTCGAGGCGCCCCCTGCCACCTCCCCCGACCGAGTGGGGCGTCAGCTGTTCTCCTCAAGCGTGGTCGGCCAGGCCGCGGACGTCTTACTCAGTGAGGCCCCGGCCCACAGCAGCACCTGGAGCCCGTCGGTCCGCGGCCGGCCTTCTATCCCCTTAGCACCCGCCCCCTTCCGCCGCCCCTCTACCGCCTCCCTGATGGCCGCGAGTACGCGTGGTAGTAGTCCCCTCGAGGAAGAAGGCCCCCGCCGCTTCTCTACTTTACCCTCTGTCGTACGGCCCGGTACCGCAGGGGCAAAGCGGACCAGTCTCTTCGCTACGCCGAGAGTGTCCTCCGCCGCCCCAGGCCCCCAGCGACGCCCGGCACCGCCCTCCGGTCGACCTCCAAAAGGAAAGGCCAAAGGAGTCAACCGAATCCGACAAAAAATGGATCAAGACCGTCTCACTCATGAGGAACGCATCGAGAACAGAGCCGCCACCGTGATTCAGAAAAATTGGCGCGGCGTCTCCTCGCGAGAAAAGCTGCGACGACGAATCTCGTCCGCCATTACCATTCAGCGATACTTTAGAGGGTTCTCCTCGCGCAACGCGGCGCAACGGGAGCGTCAGAGAAAGGAAGAGGCCCGCCTTCGCGAGATCCGTCTTGCCATTGAGGAAGAGGCCGCCCGTGTGATTCAGGCAAGAGTTCGTCAATTCCTCCGGCGCTGCGCGATACGACTCCGCTACGTCGCGGAACAACGACGACGGTACTTTGCCGCCCGCACCATCCAACGCGCCTACCGAGAGCGACGGGCGCGAATCGAAAAGGAACGACTGGCGGTCCGCCGGGCAGAAAAGCGGGACGAGGCGCTCCAGCAGGTGCGCCGCAACCACGCCGCCCGCGTCATTCAGAAGGGCTTCCGACACTACAAGGAGCGCTGCAGAATTGTGGAGGAGGAAGAAGAACAGCAACGCCGCGAGGCCGCCGCTATTACCATTCAGTCCCATCTGCGTGGTCACCTCACCCGGGCGTGGTACTCTTACTATAAAGAAAAGCGACGAAAAGAGCTGCTCACCCGCACCGCTAACCAAGGCAGCATCATCGTTGTTCAGGCCTTCTTGCGCGGTCTTGAATCTCAGTTCCAGATGGTCCGACTGTGCCAGCAGTACGCCGCACACACCTTGGACGATATTTACTACGACTCCGCCGTTCGAATTCAGAGCATGTGGCGCGTTCATCAGGCGAAGCTGCGGTACGAACGGTTGAAGGCGGAGAGGGACGTCAAGGTACGCCATGCGGAGCGGATCGCGGGGTGGTATCAGATGCGAAAGTTACGCCGCGCCTTTCTAGAGCACCGCGAGCAACTCCGACGGAACCGAGAGGCAGCCAAAATTCAACGATTTTACCGCCGACAAAAGAAGGTGGAAAAGGAAAAAGCCTTCGCCGCCTATCACGAGGAGCAGCTCAAATTAGCGCAGTTTCGTCGGCTGCAAGAAATGTACACTCCACACATTCAGGCCTTCCTCCTCGCCCGCCGCAGTCAGCAGGTTGTCCAGAGCGTCGCGAGGGACTGGTGGCGACGGACATCGGCGGCGGTGGTGTGGCAGAGGGTGGGCCGGGGGTACCTCGAACGCAAGGAGCTCTCCGTCCTCCAGGTCGTCACGGAAACCGTCTTGGCACAGGAGGAGGACACCCAACGGCAGACCGAGGCGGCTCTCGTGTTGCAACGCGCGTGGCGCTGTGCCGCTGCCAAGTCCAAAGTCGAACAAATGCGCCGTGAAAAGTCCGCCGTACACCGCATCGAGAATCACTACCGAGTGTATCAGGCCAAACGAGAACTCCATCAGCTTCGCGAGGCAAAGCGCACCCGCCAAATGGACGCGGCGGCGGTGGTCATCCAGAATAGGTGGCGGACGCGACAAGAGCAACGAAAACTGCAAGAGATGAAAACCTATTATGACCAACTGCATGAAAAGAAGACGGAGCAGCAACGCCGCGCCGCCGCGGCCACCGTTATACAGTCGGTATGGCGGGGTCATCAGGACCGCAAGCGGTACGCGGTGCGACGGGAGGAGTGGAAGCGGCGCGATGACGCGGCAAGGGTGATTCAAAACGGATGGAAAAGACGACAACACCGGGAGGAATTTCAAGAAGAAATTGTCTCCCGCGCCGCCCAGCGCAATCATCAGCACCGTGCCGCCCTCACCATGCAGTGCTTCTGGCGAAAAGCCGCCGCGAAGGAAAATGTCCGTCAGCGAAGGCAAATTCAGCAACAACGGCATCTCTCGGCTCAACGCATTCAGTGCTGGTGGCGATCTGTTTTGGCGAAGAAAGAGCGCCACCGTCGTCTTGTGCAGTGGCAGGAGGAGGAGGCAGAAATGGCGGCCGTCGCCCTTCTCTGGTCTCGCTCTGCCGCGGTGGTGCAGTGCTATCTCCGCACACGGCAGAGTCAACTACTGGCCCAGCAAACCCGACGGGATAACGCGTTTGGCGACCTGAGTATGATTGAACAGGTGCGCTTCACGGAGCGTCAGGAGGCCGCCATCAAGATCCAAGCCGCCTACCGAGGGCACTACGACCGCGTGTGGGTGCGAGGGCTACGACGGGAGATGGAGCAAGAGAAGGCTCGAGTGGAGGCGCAGCAGGAGAAGGAGCGAAAGGCGGCGGTGGTGTTACAGTCGGCGGTCCGCTCCTGGCAGGCGCGCAAGGCGGTGGAGGCGGCCCGTCAGCAGCGGTGGCAAGCGCTGGAGGAGCAGCGAGAGGCCTACTGGGTCACCGCGGACCCCACCGAGGTGGTACGGGAGCTGTTCTGGATACGAGACGCCGTGGAGAACACCAATACCAGCGCCGAGCGACTCCACCGCATGTTGCAGCAGCAGGCCGCCGCCCGCACGATCCAGTTGGCCTACCGTGGATACCGCTCTCGGGTGGAGAAGGCAGAGATTCAGCGGCACTTTCGCGAGAAAAGAGCGGCGCAGCTTATCCTTGCCTACTACCGCCGCTACCGTCTCCGTCGCTCGATGGAGGGACAGCAGGAGCGAGAGAAGGCGGCGTTGGTGATACAGCGACAGGTGCGGGGGTGGCATGTCCGACGCAAGTGGGGGCCCTACCGGGACAGCGTGCGGGAGGCAAGAAGGTGGCCTTACTGCAGCGCGATCTCGAAGACAGCGCGGCCCTGATGATTCAGTGCTGCTGGCGACGGTGCGCGGCGAGGGCGGTGGCGCAGCAGCGACGCGAGGAACTGCACCGACAGCGGGCACTGCAGGCGAGAGAAGAGGCGGCCATTGTTAT
>AUXL01000047.1:0-25306 GCA_000482185.1 Angomonas desouzai | reverse complement strand
AAAGGGTTTAGTAGAAAGCAGAGTTCACTTGTGTGAATAGAGCAAACGGTATAGAAAAGAAAAAAAAAAAGAGTTCCAAGTTTGTATTTTTATTTATAATTTCATTTATATTTATATATATTTATATATATATACGTATAAATATAAAGGGAGCACTCCAATCTTATTTAAAGAATGTCTATAAAAATGTTGTATGAATGAAATAACATCTATGAAACGAAAATACTTTATAGGGAAGTTTCCTCCACAATGGGTCGCAATGCGCCCATATTCTCCCCCGCCACCACATCGCACGGAAAGTCGACACTAACGGCAATCTCTGGAAATAGTCGGTTCAGGGAGCCGCGGACATCTGTCATAATGTCCTCCACATCCTTCGCGACGCGGCGGTAGACGGACTCGTGGCAGTCCACCCATACACAGTCGTGCACCGTGTTGGTCAGCACGGCAAGACCGCCGTAGTTGTGATTACGGAGAAAGTGGCGCCAGAGCAGTCCTAGCATGATCTGCACAATCTCACCAGCAAACCCTTGCACGGGGTAGTTCTTGAGGTGCGTGGGGGAAAAGTTGGTGGATTTTTTCGCAACGCCCTTGTCCCGCATCATGGACTCTGGGACGTCGGACTCGGTGAATATATAACGGCTGCCGGTGAGAACGGGGAACATTCCCTTGAAAAATTGATGACCCTTTACGTTGCGAGCCCCATTCTGGAGTGAGGCATCGTAGCTGTTGGCGGAGAGGGCCACCATACTATTAAATATGTCAACCTGTCGGTACGTCTCGCTTTCCTTTTCAATCAACATGCGCACCTGATCTTGGGTGAGACCAGTACTCTTGCTAATCATCTTGGCCCCCGCGCCGTACTGACGCTGAAAGGAGAAAATCTTGGCCTGCTGTCTCAACTTGACAAACTCCGGTTCCTTGTTCTTCTTGGCCCGCAGCAGCACATCATTGTACTTAAGATCCGGCCGCATCATCGTGACACGCTTACAGTGAAAGTCTACATTATGCCGCAAGTCATCCAGCATCTGTTCGTCGTTGGCCAGCACCGCCAGCGCCACCACCTCCAGCTGGGAGTAATCCGCCTCAATGCACATTCCCTTTTCGCCGTATCGGCTAATAAACATATCCCGTAAATTAGATTTGTCTTCTTTTGGAATATTTTGGCAATTTGGATTCGCACTCGCCAGTCGACCGGTGCTGGTCTTATTATGAATCAGTTCGTGATGAATACAGCTGTCGATGGAGTGCACCAGGGACACCATTCCCGTCCCCCCGTCCGTGCTCTCGTAGTACGTCCCGATTAGCTTCTCCAGGCCTCTCAGCTCGACAATGGTGGCCGCTGTGGCATCCTTGTGAGTCTTGGTGAAATACTTTAGCGTCTCTTCGCCAACCTGAAGCTGCCTGGTGGTCGAACTACGAAACCGTCGCATCACCTGTTCCGCCTCCAGCTCGTTTGTGATGTAGCTTGACAGCCTTCCTTTGAGATTCACCTCCACGACGTCATCGTGGCTACAGGCCACAGTGAAACAGTCGTAGGGGGTCGTGATGGTACGACCGATCAAGCACATTAGGGCCAACCGCTTTCGCTGACCCTCCTCGAGGGAGTTGTAGTAACCCACAAATGCACGTCTGTGGCGCATCAGCACGGGGAGATCTTCGTCGTTTCGTGCGACCTCATTCTTCTTTAGCTTTTTCTTCTTTTCCACCGCGGTTGCCTCCTTTTGCAATGTGGCATTTGCAATATGCAAAAAGACGTCAATATAATAATTGCACCACTCCTCCGGCTTCCAGCTCGCCTCGGCGACTAGCTTGTTTTTGAATAACTCATTGGTGGTGACTTTGGATTTGGCCTTTGCCTGTGGAAACACCTTTAAGGGAATCACGGTGGAGGTGCCCTTGGTGGCCTTTCCATCGTCCCCGTAGGCGTGCTTATAAAAGAGGAGGGTGGACACCGTATCCGCTAGGGTGATAACGTATCGTTTTTTCACATCTGGGGTGTCCAAATTTTCGCTGTGTTCGTTGAAAAAGTTGGAAACCTGCTTGTCCCCGTCCACGCACTTTTTAAAGGTAAACGGTGCGTCTCTCACGAAAATAGTCACCTGCGCCGTAACAAACGCGGAGCTCTCCAGTCCTGCCTCCTCATCGGCCGGCACAATGCAATCGGTGTACTTTAGCACTTGGTCATCAATGAACTTTTCCAGCGCCGTTCGCTTGTTCTCTCCCGTCACGGTCACGGACTCCCCAGTGACGGGATTCTTGACAAATATTTTGACGATACCGTTGCTTCCCTCGGTGAGAGCGCAGAAGAGAAACAAGTGCCTTCGGGGGATCAAATTCACCAAGTTGGAGGTCTCACCTCTTTTAGTGGGGTCGGACCGCGGAATTGCCGTCATCTCTCGTTGGAGGGAGTCTGCAATGGTGGAGCTCTTTCGAAAATTAGCGCTCTTCATATAGGCATCAAAATACGCCTTGAACACCCGAGTGCCCTTTTCGCCAAAGTTTCCCGACATAATGGCACAATCGCAAATACCAGAGACGTATACCGGTGGACGCAGAAATACACCATTGGGGTACTGCGTGGTGGGAAACATATCCGCAGAGGCATACAAGTCATGTCTGGAGAAGCACTCCCCGACTAAATTTTTGCTTTCACGGGCGTTGGTGTTTAACTTTAGTTTCCCGCCAAAGAAAAAGGCAATCAAATGTTGATTGGAAGACCAGTTAAAGAATTTACCGCAGTCGGTGGCGATTTCTTCCGGGATGGCGTTCTCCAACGCCTTTCGTAGAGATGTTACTTTGGTCATCAACTCGTTACTCTGTTGCTGCGCTAGCTCAACGTTGGTTTTGAGTCCATTGTACTCCATCTCTGACGTGCAGAGCAGTCCGTCCATTCGCGCGCTGATGATGATGGCCTGTCGTTGATTGAGGCTTCGTTCGAGGTGCTTGCGGAAGATGAGCTCTGTGTTCTCCAGATCGCCGTGGAGGTATTCGGTCAGCGTGCTGTATGGGATTTCGTACGTTTCCTTGCCCTCCGCCCATGCTTTTTTGACCGCGTCCAACTTCGGGGTCTGCCCGCCGTAACTCTTGGCAATGTCCTCGAGGCCGGCACCGTTACCGAGCTTGATGTCGTGCCCCGTCAGCAAATACTCTGCGTACATGGTATCCCAAATCTTCCCTCCCCGCTCCAGAAACTTTCGCAGCTCAGCGTCTCGCCAAATCTGAAGCAAATCAAACTTAATGTTGTGTCCGACCAAAACGGTGTAGTCGTCGAGCGGAGGGAGAAAGAGAGACAGCTTGGAGGAGTGATCTACCAAATTGTTTGTCGCGGTGAGCGATAAGTCGTCGTAGCGGAGGGCGGTGTTGCGGTCAAAGTACCGTTTAGGCATATAGACATTTCCCTTGTAGTCCCGACAGCCGGATAGTACAATGTAGTTCTCCTTTGTGAACGGATTCGCTATTCTCTTGTACCTCCGCACGGTGGTGGTTTCCAAATCCAGCACCAGATAGCGGCCCAGACTCTCCACCAACGCCTTTTCTCTTGCCAACCTGTCATCATTCTCATAAATTTTAGCCTTCCACTGCTGTAGGCCAAATACCACCTCGGCATCGTTCACATTGACTTTATTGAGAAAAGTGGAGCTAATAATGCTCGGTACTGGATGCTTGGCCGCCTCCTCCGCAAGATGTTTCACCCGCTGAAACGCCTCCGTCGGCTCCTTCTGTTGGGGGACGCTACTGTGAGCACTTAGAATGGCGGTGGACACTTTGCTCAGACGATCGGAAAACAACTTGTTCGCTAGGGCGGTAAACCCTCGCTGCAAATACCGATCGAGGTACTCTTCGTCCTTCTTGGTGTGTTTCTCCGTAAAGCAGTTGTTGCGAATGGTAGCCCACGTCCCCCTGGGGTCCGCCGCGTCGGATATTCCTTTCGACACACTCAGCCCACCAAAGTAAGGGCCCAGGCTGGATATCTCGGCAATGAAAAAGGGACTCTTTGGGCGGCAGGTCCTGGCAAACGCGACTAATTGAGACGCTTTGGTCCGAACAGTGGGGACAAATAGTGAAATAGAGGAGCTTCCCTCTCCGTACAGCAAAGTGGTCAGAGTGTTCAACTTGATGATCTCCTCCGACAAGCTCCGTATCATGTGAACACTTTGATTTCTTTTTTGAGCGTCGTAAATAGTGACAATCATGGTGTAACCCTCCGAAATGGTACCTTTCCCTACACGAACGTCAATATCCACCACAAAAACATTCACCGCCTTTACCACACGGCGAACAATCTGGGAAACCGGATCAAGAGTCTTTTTGCTCCCCGGTGTCCCGAACCGTTTGTGAACATTGAACAGTACGTTCCAACTCACCAGAGAGGAGCGCGCCACACCTGGTATATTTCCTTCCTCTCCCGATAATGTGACGTATTTACCAAGGTCAAAATTGTACACCGTGGGCTGCACCGTTTCCCAGTTGAATTGTTTCGTCGTCAGCAGAAAGTAGGCGTGCTCAAAGTCGGTGGGCAACTCCACACCGTTCACCACTTCCCTCTGCGAGCGGAAGGCGAGGTAGGTGATGCCCCACGAGTCTGGGGAGACCACAACGCGTTTGTTCGTTTTTTCGGCGAGTGAAGCCGCCGCAGACTTTACGGGGGCGGTGGAATCTTCAGGAAACAGGAGACCCGCAATGTAATCATCCCCAATCTTTTCATCAATCCACTTCGCGCATTTCCACAAGTTTTTTTCCTCGAACAGAACCACATCATTGGTGGTGGGACAGAAAACAGCGCAAGAGCCATCTTCTCCGCGGGAGACCATAAACAAGCAGTACTGCGCTTTGGCAAGAAGCACTTTTTCATCCTCGCCTGTCAAAACAGAAGAAAAGGGATTCTGTCGAGCCGGAAACGTGGAACTGCCCACCTCCTGCGGCACAGGACGCGTTGCTGTCTTGGGGGCAGTCATTGAGGCTGACGAAGAGCTAGGACTCGGTCTGCTCTCGACACTCAAGCTATTTTTCTGTAGAATCCAAGAAGCGCCATATCTAAGGCACGTACTATTCACGTTGAAACGACGCAACATTACGTTTATTTTATTATGTGAAACTAATTGTAGAAAATACCGGACAGAAGGGAAGAAGTGAATGTAGAAAACAGGACAAGAAAAAAAAAAAAGTGTTGAAGAAAGAAGTAGCACAAAAAAAAAGGGGGGGATATCCTTTCACAAGGAGATAGAAGATACTATACAAACTACTTGGCTTCCGCCAGCTGCCTCTTGATGGAACTGTACAGGGAAACCTCCTCGAGGAAGAGGGACTGAAGGCTGCCAGAATCAGCAATGTGGTGATCAAAGCCCCACATCAGGGGCTCCGCCTCGTCCACCTTAACATAGGTGTGAGATTTTTCTGTGATGGGGTTACTTTCCGCCGCGTTGTCCTCAAAACAGCGAATAATTTCGTCTTCGGGTTTGTACAGTGGTTTAAAAAAAGGGTGTCGGAGCGCCTCAAGGGCGGTAGGGCGTTCCCGTGGGTCCACACAGAGAAGCGAAAAGGCCAACGCGACGGCGTCGCTGGGGATGGTGGAGGAACCAAAAACAGCCGAACGGAAAACATCATGAGTGCGGCGATGAGGCACCCGGCCACCCTTTCCAAAGAGAAGGTCCTTAATAAAGCCTTTACCCTCCTCTCCCCCCTCAAACAAGTGGTCCACCGCCTCCTCGCACATGGGAAGCCCTGATATGCCCGGGGTCTCCAAGATAAGGCTAAGTTGCGAAAGATAGTTGGACCCCGGAAAAAGGGGACGCCGCAGGATCATCTCGGCTAGAATGCACCCGACGGACCACATATCGACCGCGTGATTGTACTTCCCCAGCACCAGCAGCTCCGGGGCGCGATAGTACCGTGTCACCACATAGTCGGTCAAGCTAAAAAACGCGTCGTCCTTGGCCTCCATACTTTCCACGGTAGAGGATGAAAATCTGTACCGGTCGAATTTACTACGTTTGCGACTGTCGGGCGCGAAAACGCCGCCCCTCGCCAACCCAAAGTCGCACAGCTTTGCCGCACAGTCCACGTTAAGGAGCACATTGGCCGGTTTGACATCACGGTGAATCACTCCACTGCTGTGCACATAGACCAATGCCTTCACTAACTGGTACGTGATGAAACGTATCTGGTCGGTATCGATTCTCTGGTGGGACTTTAGCAGGGCGTAGAGATCCGTGTCCACCAATTCTGTCACGATGTAAATATCCCGAATTTGTCCATTGGAAAACACAGGACACATCACATCAAGAATACGAACTATATTGGGGTGTCCAGAAAGGAATCGGAGCACCTTCAACTCTCTCAAGATGCGTCTCCCGTCCACGAGGTCATCTAAAACTTTGGGTACTTTTTTTATGGCTACAAACGGAGAGGTGGCGCCCTTGTACAATTTACGCGTGAACCCCTCGTACTCTAACGTCGGTACGGGGGAGCGCTTTTTCAGCGCCCCAGATTCGAGGTATTGTGCTGGTCTGTATTCTTCCGTGGAACAGTCTGGCTTTATTCGACGAACAATATAATCGGCATTGGACTCAAAGGACGCAATAGAATCACAATAATACGCACTTTTTGGTACATGGCGGAGGTCTACCGCTGTGCACACCAACCCGTACGCCCCTACCCCCAGTGGCGCTGTTGCTATTTCATAATGAGAATCAACATGAAAGTTTAACCCTCGTACGTTGTACACCTTCAAATTATGATTTTCCGGTAGGGTCGATCGGTCCGCCAGGTCTATGGAGGGCTTTGCGGATTGGTCATTCATTTTACGATTGATCTAAAAAAGTACCGCTTTAAAAAAAAAAAGGGGGGACAGAGAAACGGAAAGGTGAGAGTTCACATCTGTTGAACAAAAGAGAGAAACCAACAAACAGTTGCAAAATGGATAAACAATACAAAAAAAAAGAAGGNGAAATTAAGGTGAAAGAGTAGATACATGATATGAAATTACCTTTTTTTTTTTTTANGTACATATATGTGTGTTCATTAGCCTAGTACTATGGAAAAGTGAAATTGACGAGTCACTACTCGACAACATCCAACAATAAACCAACGCCGGCAATAATCCATTTTCTCGGTGCCTGCTTCGTCTTTAGGAAGAATCCAACCACGAAGCCCGGACCTCTGGCTTGCGTCTTGTACATTGGGCACTCGTACTGATCACGACGGTCAATCTTCGCCAGCGGGAGGGATCGCACTTGCATAATGGGCATCTTTGGATACAGTTCCTTCAGGCGACTATCCTCGATACAACCGGCAGCGGTATCCCAACGAGCTCCCTCCATCGAGAGGCCTACAATATAGCAGCCATCCCTTGCGCTCGATTCGATCTGGTCCGCCGACTTCTTTAGCACATCCACCACTAGCGCCATTTGGTCCAAATCGAAACTATTCACAATCGACGTAGTTTGCATAATGGACGTCAAGAACGACATGGGGTTAAAGAAGAGGGAGAGATTGGTGACCTTGGGGGTCTGTAAATCGGTGTTCCAGTTCACGAGTTGCTCGTTACGGAGCAAGAAGTTCTCCACCCAAGACCCCAACGCCCTTTGGGACATGAAAGAAACGCGAGACCACTTCTCTGGCATCCGGTCTAGGAACATTTCATCAAACAACTCTTGCATAGCGGCGGACATGGAGAGGGCACCCTTAAGACCGAGATCCAACTCGTCCAGGGATGACTTCAGCGTGCTGATCAGGGTGTTCATTCGCTCGCACTCTTGGTAAAACACGTGTTGCTGGGGGGAGCGGTCCTCCTCCAGTCTCTCGCCGAGGTCCTGAAGGTTGTGTATCTCCGGGAGGCGTTCGCGGATTTCATCAATCTTTTGCTGGACAATATCCTGAGGGCTCAGCATGTCGCCTCCGGAGTGTTTCTTCGGCTGCAGCTCATTAATCGTTCTAAAGAGCACTTCAGCTTGGGTCGTGCGGTAATTGATTTCAGCGTTGGGATGCAGGCCGTAGAGCAGAGGGGACTCCACGGGGAAGAGGTCGGTGTCGTTGAGGTACTGCATGTACTCCTGGTAGCTGCAGGGGGTGGGGACGTTGACGCCGGGGGCGAGCTGCAATCCGTCGCAGCACTCGGGGACAATGTAACTTTGCAGGTAGGCCATGCACAGCACACGGTCCCAGTCGTCGGTAATGTGACCACCGTACATAATCTCGCCAAACACATATCGCAAGTCTTCCCACGGGACCTTTGGGCGGTCCTCAATGTAGTTGGCGGCAACCTCGAGGCACGTGGTGAGATCCCCGGCATTGAACGGATAGGCGCGATTCCATCCCAAGGGGCCGAACTTCTTTCGTTCGACCACCACCGCATGGAAGAAGCACATGGAAAACATAATGCAACGATATTCGGCGGGCTTGGCACTCTTTTCCCAAGGTTCATCGACAAAGTTGCCCAGAGCTCGCACAATGTTCTGTCGGATACCCGTCGGGGGCTCTGATGTTAACTTGATTGAGCGCTGGAGGACGCCTACAGGAATGACATTCGACGGCTCCGCACTCAAAAAGACGCGGAACTCGGGATGGCCCTTGATGCCCTCAAACGGAATTTCATCGTCAGTCACCTCAATGGCCGGTTCACCGGTTTCACCTTCTTCGTCTGTTTCACCTGCGTTGTCCTCCGAACCGTGTTGCGACTTCTCCGCGTTGTCTTCCTCCTTCTCCCTTTCTTCGTCGGCGTGCTCCTCCTCAGCACCTCCCGCCGGGCCGCCCCGCTCCGCCATTTTCCTCTCCATAATTTCCTTTCTAAGCTGCGCCATGCGGGTGTAAGTCTCAGCGTACTGCTCCAATCTGCTTTCCAAGCTCTTGAGCCACTTCTCCACCAAGTGAATATTGTTCAAAAGGGCCCATCCGCCCTCCTTGAAGCACTTATCCAATGCCTGGTCGGCGACGATTTCCTGACCTTGACCGAGGGAAACGTTGTACAGCTTGTCATTGTCGTAGGTATAGCCCAATTTACGACCCAATTCTTCGACAGACTTCACCGGATCCACACCAGGGGAAAGAATGAAGAACAGAGGGGTGGTGGTACTCGAGTTTTGGTAGGACACCGAAATATCGACGGCTTGATCGGACACGTAGTACTTACCGATGCTGTCACTGACAAACGTTTCCAGAGCCGCAGTAAGACGATCGGGACGGAGACAACGAAGCACCAAAAGCTTTTGAAAATTCGTCAAATTCTTCCAGTCACCGGGGAGCTTCTCAAGTTCCGGCTTCTCGGTTTCGCACCATTGGAACCATCGATTGTTCTCCGCCATGTCAGCGGGAAGCAGGTTAAACTCTGGTGAACTACCCTCCACCTCTGCCAGCGCCTGGACCGCGTCCCAGTTCGGCTTGGTACACCACTCCACGACCGTTTCCGGTCTCTCCACGCCAGTCTTCTTCTTGCCTCGCAGCAAAAAGTCGAGCTGCACGAGATCAATTTCATCCCTACGAGACAGGATGGCAAAAGTGAGCAAACTGGAAAAGATCAACTTGTGCCGTTCAAACAAACCTCTCGAAACGTACGCAAACACATTCTCCGTGATGGAGTTGATAACGTTATCCACACGCTTCTTGACGTCCTTCTTGTTGTCGGGTTGGGGAGCGAGCGTTAGGGCCTTGTTAAACACCACCATGAACGCCTCCAAAGAATACTGATACATGTGGTCAATCTTCCAGAGCTGGTTGATTTGGAAGAACAGTAGAGAGCCTCTCACGGCGACGTCAGTGTATCGGAGACGATTCTGCGCGATATCCTTCTGGGTTGTGACGGCCTGCGAGAAGGAGGCGTTGATCTCCTTCGACTTCTTCTTTGTGTTCTCAAGGTTCTCAATAAGGGCGACGTTTTCCAAAATATCACCGGTGGCGTTCGTCAGCTCATAAAGCAAACCGTCCTCGCACTTTTGGAGTTCGATTGTCATGGTGTTCATCTGACGAAGCAGCGCTCCTCGCTTCTTCTCGAGGTCTGGTCTCTCCTGACTCACAACCACAGCCAAAAGCTGATCCTCCAGACCAGTTTCTGTCACCATAAAGTTAATGATTGTGGTTTGCGCGTTGACTTCAGGACCGTAGTGGGGATTGCCAAGTTTTGTCTGAAGGAACAGACGGAAGTTGCTGTTATATTCTACCTCAGAGGCACCGAGCTTAATAAACTGCTTGCTTCCCTTCTTGAATGTTTGCCTGCTAAGCACACCGTCGAGGACAGGTTCAATAAATTCGCCGAGGGATTCAATAAGGCACGGAAGTCCTTCTTCGATGCACTTCTCCAGAGTCCGCTGCCAATTCTTCTGCGTCATTTGAATGACGCACAATCCGTTCTTCTCCTCGCGGGTGCGGATCCACTTGATACCCTGGAGCTGAGGGTCGATTAAAAGGGGCCAGCGCATACAGTTCGTCACAAGCGCGCCATTTTCGGTGGAGATACGATCAGAGGGCAGGCCTTCATTATTCCACGAAGCCACCTTCGCCTCGGAGGCAAGAACGTCCATGGTGGGGTCAATTCCCTCCGTCATGGGGATGCCGAGCTCCTTAATGTACGGCAGCCAATCCGATTCCATGATCTGCTCGCGGAAGGATTTTGAGAAGGGGCCAATGTACGAAACAAAAGACGCACTCAACAACACATCACCGACGAGGAGAACCGCCGCCTTTTTAAGGTCTTCAATCGTATTACCCCAGCGGACACTTTCATCTGCCAGTCCGGAAACCAAACGTTGGGCCAGATTCATCTTGAGTTGGGTCTTGTTGGCCTTGGCCTCGATCGCCTCCGCCTCCGCGACGGCATCATCATACTGCTTCACCAACGTATCCAATTTGCTCTTCAAATCCGACACCTTATCCTGAATCTTCTTTAAGGCGGCCTGACTGGAGGACAGACGCTGTTGGGCTTCTGCCAAACGCTCTTCCTTTGGCTTCACATCGCATCGCACAATGTGGTAACGGTTCATACCGATACACCACTGGCAAAGACCGGCGGCCGCCGCAGACTTGCTCTTGATAATTTCAGGATCAAACGAGGGGTTGCTGATGTACATCTGGATTTGATCGATACACGCCTGGGGGATGTTGTTGACGTCAAAGTTGCGTAGCTCTTGGAGGAATCGATCGACTTGGTTCATCATCTTTTTGCACTCGTTCCACGTTCGCTGCTTCACGGGCGGGATCGACTTGGGATTAGAGGTCAGCACCTTGACGCAAATGGCGACCATCTGTACATCTTCCGGAGGCTTACCAAGGTTCTTCAGCTCAGCGATGGACGCTTTATCAAGGGTGTCCAACGCCGCCAGCGCCTCCTGGACGAGCGGCTGCGCCTTCTCCAAGTCCTCTTTACACTGCTTCTCAAACGAAGTCACTTCCTCGACAATTTTATTCGTCTTATCCTCCTCCTTCGCGGCGATAGCGCTCTGCTCCTCCACAATCGCCTTCTCTCGACCAACCGTTTCCATAAGGGCGGCGGTCTTTTGACGCGCCTCCTCTACTTCCACACTCTCCTTTTGGAGCACCTCTTGAAGAGCTTGAACCTGCACCAGCTTCCTTAATCTTGTCAATACCACTGACCAATCGTTCCGTCTTGTCCAAATTTTCCTTTCGTTTAATCGCCAAAAGTTCCTTATAAAATGCAATCAGCTCAAGGAACGACTTGGGGGTCGTATAAGCGTAGCGCTTCTCCTGGGTATAATAGTCTTCACAAGTTTCGGTCACCTTCATCTGGCAGAACGCCATGTAATCGGCAATGTTCTTGGTAGTTTCCTCTCCTCCCAAATCAATCTCGGAAAGAAAACGGTACGCCACCGACTTGAGAGCCTGTTCCGGCCACTTCAAGAACCAGTCAATCACCGTGGTATTCGCCAGAGCGGGGAATTGACGGCACCAAGTCGCAAAGTTCTTGCTCACAGGGGAGAAGCAGAGAATAATGTGCAAATTCGACCGGACCTTAGTAATAAAGTACTCCCAGCACACATCGGGGTTAGAGTAGTCGGTAAAACCAGCGGCCTTCACCTCATTGGTTAACGATCCAATAATACCGTCACGTTCGTCCTGGTTGAACAGTTCGGGGACATTTCCACTGCTGAGCATATCGTTCAAATACACCAACATATCCAAAGAGACAATCTGCGTGTCGGTGATGATAAAGGCAAAAGGATACCCCTTGACACCACACTTTCGGTAAAGCTCCTGCATGTCGGTACGGAAGTCGCTGAGGTCGTACGCGCTCGTCACCAGAATTTGGAATATATCGTGTCCGTTGATGTAGGACGCAAGGCGCGCGAGGGACTGTTTACCAGAGCCGCCGACGCCCACCAAAAACGCGTTCCTCGAGGATTAGAGGTAATTCTAGAAATGCGGCACACGTGTTCAATGGCCTGGTTAAACAAGACCAGGTTCATGGCAGCGTAACTCTCGTTATACTCGGACAACTTCTTCTGCAAGAAGGCGCTGGCTTGATCGTAATCTGTTTCGTGATAAACATTCTCTTCCCCCTCGGGAGTGGTGTGGAAGGGTGCCCATAAAAGGGGTTCCTCCATGGCATCCTTTGCGCTGACGTCGGGGAACCCGGCACGGTTGATCACCTCTTGCAACAAGGTATCAAACCGCTTCAAGTCCTCCTCCTCCGCCATGCGGTCACGGAAGGTGCGATTACACTCATGCACCCACAGGCGGACAAATTGCAGATTCTTGGAGTGCAGCTTAACGTTCGACTTGCAAAGACCCTGGAAAATGTTAAACATCTCACGCATGTTCCACTGATAGTGAAATTTGACCGCGGTGGGGAAGAACTGCTTCGTGACATTAGCGTGTAACTCAATGGTGGCATTGGTAAGAAGAGTGGTGAGGGTGTCACGGATATCGCGGGGGAAGGCTTTGGTGTGGGCCTGCAGAATTTGACCGTAAATACTGATGAGGTCGGATCGGTCGGGCATATTGGTGGAAAACACCGCAAAGTGTCTCAACAAACGATCGAGGATGGAAAAGGTACCGGACTTGGGATTCATGGCACCGACGTAGCGAACGTCCACCACCTCCTTCTGAACAATCTTGATGCGATCGTACCAGAATCCATATCCGACGTGCTGCTGAAGAAGGGCGATCGCCTCTTGGGTTCCGTATTTATCCGGGGCAGGCATATTCATGTCATCCAAAAAGAACACTAGCTTCTTGCGGTTAAACGGACCGTACGTTCGCCCGGATCTCTTCTCAAGAGACTGCTCCATCACACCCTGCAGACCAGAAGACGAGGTTCTGGCGTTAAAGGAGATGACTCGGAAGAGTACCTTTTCGTTATCTAAACTGCGCAGTTTGGACATGATCAGATTCGTCTTACCAGTACCCGCTGTACCAACCAGCATTACCCCCTTTGCGTTGTCAATAAAGAGACTCATAAGGTAAGACATGCGGACCGTATCTGCGGTTTGAACGGAAACCGAGGAAAGCTGAGTGCCCGGCTCCGCCGCGTAAGGCTGAACGAGATCAGCCCAAGGCATCCAATCATACACGGTGGTGCCGTTTTCGTCTTTACTCTTCGCAATGTAGTAGTCAAATATAGAGCCAGTTTCGGATATTTTCATGTTGGGGAATTCCTTCTTCCACTGGTTGGAGAAGTTCATGCGCATGTCGATACGACCGTCGGAACTGGGCAGTGGTCCACCAAAGGCCCAAATCACGGCAAAGACAAAGTACTTTTCGTAGATCTCAAAGGCGCTGGGGTGTTTGGAAATTTCATCGGCCTCCATCGTCTTGAAGATACCATCGAGGAGAAAACAAATGGTTTGAACAATGTTGATATCCATAACAGACACCACCGTTCGCATGGAACGCTTCCAGAAGTCAAAAACATACGGGACGTACTTGTCAAACAAACTATCCAGCACGGTTCCCTCCCTCTTCTCCCGCGACGCGATCCACTTGTCCTTGAATGGGCCCCAGCCCAAGTCCGTCTCGTTGATAAAGATAACACCAGCACGGGACACGGTAGCGGGGGACGCGTTGCGTAAATGGGAAATTTCAAAAATCATTCGCATCGAATCCGTCAACGGGATTCGCTCGTTCGACACCAGGGTGAGCATTTTATTGTCGTCCATCACAGTGTTCATCGACTCGATCCATTCCGCATCGATAATACCATCTAGTACGATCCACTTCATATTCTTCTTCTTCTTTGACTCCACCGCGTAGTCACGGAATATGGTTGAAAGAATACCGTCACGCCATTCTTTTTGAGGGGTGAAATAGCCATACAGCTCGTTGGACGAAATGGCCTTCGGGTTCAGACAGCTGGCAACCGCCTTCGCCTTCCACTCATCCTGATACAACTTCGTCAGCGCACCCTGCAGGCAACGCCAGCATTCCGTCTTACCGGCACCAGCGGAACCCAGAATAAAAACAGAGTGTCGGACATGCAGAAGCTCCTCGTACTGAACGCACTTTAAGATGAAGATGTCATTCTCGCCGGGTAGATTGCCCTGCTCTTTGCAAACTGCCTTGCAGGCCTGGACCAGCTCTGGCTTATCCTTTTTGGGGACATCGAGATTAGGAAACAGGGATCGGATAAGACCCATAAACACGTAGACGTCGTCTTTGCTTAGTTTTGCCATGTTGGTATCACGTAGAGCTCTCATCAGGACGTTTCTCTCAGGCACATCGGGATCGCCTCGCTTCAGCGCGCCGGCAATATACAACACTGACTTCACCGCACGCAAACCCCAATCGTAGTGATCCTGGGGGGAGAGTAATTCCTTGTTCAGTCGGTACAGGGTCACGAACTTGAGGGCCAAATCCTTTGCCTCACCAAAACCCTCCGCCGCCAGCATGATCTCGCAAATATTCTTCAAATCCGGCACCACCATAGCGCAAGGCCGGAACAGCGACTTAATGTTCTCTGGAAGTTCAGTACGACCGGCGTAACCGGGGTTCATGGTGATCCACATACCCACCGAGTCTGTGATGGTGATTTCCTCGTTCATAAAGCGGAACCGTTCCTTGTTCTCCTTTAGGGCGTTCAGAATAGAACCGACTTGAGTGGCCACGACGGATAGCACTTCGATGGAAATTCGGTTAAACTCATCGAAGCAACCCCATGAACCGGACATTGCCAGACCCTTGAAGATTTGACCGAGGGAAATGTAGTTCATCTGATCGGAGCAGTTAAACACGTAGCACGCAATACCCATATTACGGGCCAAATCCTTTGTGGTTTCCGTTTTGCCCGTACCTGCAGGTCCAGCAGGCGCCCCTCCTTGATGAAGACGCAGCGCCTGAGTAAGGGTCATATAGCAGCGATCCGTCAGCTTGGTAATCACCAGGCACCCGCATAGGCCAATGTACTCGTAGCCGTTGATAAAATAGGCATCGGCGATGCGAATTTCGCTTCCCTTCTGCTCATCCCAGTAGTAGCGAAGCTGTGATTGCCATGTGAAAGCCTCCGCGGTATCCACACGCTCGTCCACCATATTCTGCACGATATCACGATTATGGACATCAATCGTGATAAGATGGACCAACATCTTACGATCCTGCGAGGTGCGCTCCAGTAGAACCTCCTTGATCAGACTGTCGAGCTGCGACTTTTGGTTCTTCAGTAGTTCCTTCATGCCCATATCGTTACCCTCCTCAATTTGCGTAAACGCCTGGTGCACCTCGGTGGTGAACCAAATACGAGAGGCTACAATGACGGCCTGGCAGGGATACTGGTAAATCCACTCATTACGCGGCTTCTCAATATAGCTCGCATTACCCTCCTTGATGTGCATCTTCATGGTAGACTTCATGCTACGAATCAAACCGTTCAGCCACACCTCCACCGCACCCTCGCAGGTGAAGGGCTTATCGAGGACAACATGCTCTCCCTGGATAGAAACCAGCTTCCAAACATCCTTTTCACCGCAGTTTTCGTTCGGGTTTTCGTCAAATACAAAATAATCAATGGAGTCAACGATCTTGCTCATGTGAACCATCACCGCACGGGGGTCGGAACCCTTGGAGAGAATATCGATAAGGTCCGTGTCGGACACAAAGAAAAATCGGGGGAAAACTTTCCTCTTTGTTTCGAGATAGTCCGCCAGAGACTTTTCACACTGTTCCAGAATCTCCTGAATATAATTTAGCGTCTTTTCCAATTCCTCATCGCGCCCAATATCGTTCTTCAGCTTGTCGGAACAAATCACATCAATCACGTCGGTGTAAACGTGAGCCTTCTCCATAAGAAGCCGGAAGACTTCGTCTGCCTTTCCAAAATTCTTTGCGTCCTCGGGGAGCTGAACTCGGATATCTTCTGAGAGGACGAAAATGGGGTAAAGGTTTTGCCATTGTCTTTGAATATCAATCCACTTGGTGGTGCACGTGTCAACCATCCCCAACATCTTTTGCCATTCAATCACCTTGGCGTAGAAATAGCCCACAAACCGATCCGACAGCATGGAGGAGAGGGCGTTATTATCGTTCTCTAGCTGCTCCACAATTTCATCGACAGAGCCCAACAGATAACAGTTCAGTGAAGCATCCTGCTCATACGTGTATCTCAACGACTTCCAGGCTTCAATAATCTTATCCAGATTCTTTTCAATGCGCAGCTCCTTCTCGGCCTTTTCTACAATGTTGGAAACGTCGTCGGAATAATTGTGGAGACCAAGGGAGAATAACTTTTCTAGCGTAAAGTCCGCCGCCTCGGGATCGATGGTACCGGGCTGCTTTGTCGTGGTCACCAGTTCCTGCCAGTGTCGCGGTCTCATGGAAGGTGAACTCAACGATTCGCAAAGAGGCAATGACGTCCTCATATTTCGAACCTGCTCGTCAACACCCTTGAAGGTATCCCACGCCTTCACCTTCATCGGCTGCATCTGCAACTGCTTTGAAATCTTCTTGCATTCATCCTCAAAGTAGGAAACATCAGCGTCTCTGAAAGTGGAACGCTTCCACTCCGTAAACTGCGAAATGACATGAAAATGTAGATCCCACACCTGCTTGAGTAGCATAAGCTCCTGACGGCATTCGCGAATTTCCTTGAACTGGGAAGGAGCCAAGTCGAAGAGGTCTTGCAAATTCTGCAGTTCCCGGCCCTCGTTTTGCAGCGTCATCAAATGAAGGTAGGTGCGGTCAATTTGGTCATAGACGTCAGAAGTATCAATGTTGTAGGAAAATAAGGAGTTGGAGTGGAACGCAGAAACCTCTCCGCGGATCTTTGATTCGAACGCGGCGACGGAACTCTTCACCTTTTCCGTCTCCCGATCCTGGACGATGGAGTTCTGTGCGCGGGCATTAAGCGCCTTCTTGTTTAGTGCGATCCACTGTTCGGGTGCAGGCTTTCGCAGTTCCTCAATTTTCTCAATCTTCAACAACTCCGCCTCCACATCGGGGGAAGTGCTCGCGTGCATCTTGAGCATACGAATCGCGCTTTGGATTGGGGGAAACATGCCACTCGTCTCCCCAGTTTCGTCTTGCCCCATCACCTCGGTGTTCTTCTTGCGGCAATCCCGAATCCATCGCATAACCGACTTGAGCGATTCCACATCGCCGTCGACGACCTCCACGTCCAACCCCTTGTCCGCCTCCTTCATAAAGGTGTACAAGCTGTTCAAGTCATTTTTCATCTTGCCCATAATAAACTCGGTGAACATATCCTTCCATTTCTTGCAAAGCTCGCGGAGAGAGACACGCAACGGCTTCACATCAATGGCAACAAAACTTTCCCGGTGACGGTCCTCAATCGCGGAAACCTTAGTGTGGATTCTCTCGTACTCCGTGATTGCCTTGTCAAAGTCCTGAAGTGGGACCTCGAAGTACTCCTTGTCGGACGGCGAGGCGGCAGCCTCCTCCGCCATGGAAAGGCTCGAGCGCCTTTCCGACACTTCCCTCTTCAGAAACACATCAAACGCCTTTTGTCGGTCATTCGCCCAGAGTTGCTTAAACTCATCATAGGTGCTGCGGTAACATTCACACGCCTCATTGTTCTGCTCCAAAAGTAACTCAATTTCCTTCTCCACTTTCGCCACTTCTGGGCTTTGTCGAACGAGAGAATCATACGTTTCCCCGCCATAAATAGGAGAGATATTGCCCGCGGCACTTTCCAGTCGTTTGATCGTAGACTCCACCAAATCGCGAACACTAGACTTCTCCTCAGACTCGCTGGAAGAGGCATCCATTGGGGGATCGTATCGAGAACTTTGGGTGGGCTGATCGGGGGTATCCTTTCCCAGGCCCAGCTTAACCTCCAACAGCGCAATACCGTCGTTGTCAGCGATCCACTGAGGGTCAATCTGATTGCGGAACTGGGACAGAGCCTTGAACATTGCCTGAGAAAGGGCAAGAGTGAGCTCATTGTTCACATAGCGCAGATACTTTTGCCAAAGACCACTTTCTTCTGTGATTTCGGCGGATTCCGAGGACCGCTTCAGCTCATTTAGCGTAATGAGACCCTCACCCACAAGGCTGTGAATCTCGGTGTTGAGCTTTTCAAGGTACTGGCTTCTTTCTTGGACGTAGTCGTCAAGGAGCTTGCGAAACTCGTTCTCTGTCAAGGTCTTATCTCCCTTGCTCGGATTGAGGGGGAAGACAGTGTCTGACTTCTGAAACTCGGTGATGGCCGACTTAATCCGATCGACATTAGAGTGCAGCGTAGACACCACACGATTAATAGCCCCTACATCTCTCAGCGCCACCTCGATATAGTCGTTCGCCTCCTCCTCGTCCTCCCACCTGACATCGTCCACGCCGCGCTGGATGACCGTGTCAAACGTCTCCAGCTCGTTCTGGACAAGGGGGCGTTCTTCGTCTGGTCGTAGCTTGGACACCACATCGTTATACGTGGAGCAGATGTACTCCAATTTTAGGGCTTGGGAACGGAACACCTCCCTCTTGGCAAAGATGGCCTGCGCATCAGGGGGGATCTCGAAGGACTCCTCCTGCCCCCCATAGGAGTTGAGCAACTCAAGATAATAAACCTCCCGAAGGGTCCGCACAAGGGCAGGGTCAAGATTTACCTCCAGCAGACCTTCCTTTGTCTTTCGAATGAGCGGCAAACGTAATTTATCGGCACTGATGGAGCCAACATCACGGGACCATTCGTTGTACTTTTCCCTGATGGCGCCCTCAAGCAGCAATCGAAGTTTCTCATAGAGCGAGAGAGCCTCCCTCCCTTGTTCCGTGTTCAGTACAGATGGAGATAAATCGGTGGTTCGGTTGTGATTTTCATTGATACGATCCAAGAGCGCTTTGCATCGAACGACCGTCGCGGCCACAGGGGGCATGTTCACGTAAGTGTCATCCTTGCTTCCATTGTAGTAGGTCTCCTGCACGTTCAGTAAATCCTCGTAAAAATTCGTGAGGACTTCGTTCTGCTTTTTGAGCCATTCTTGCTGGACCGGATTGCGATCGGTAAAGCCGTCAAAAGTGTCAACCGCCTTAAAGACCTCTGTGATGGCGCGGGAGTCATCGATGGTGACCACCAAAATGGAGGCCAGGCGATCCTCCAGTTCCGCAATGGTGTGGCGAAGGTCGTCGTAGTCTGCGTCAAAGCGAGTATTGGTGATGTCCAGAAGATTGTAGTCCACGCTGAAGAAACGGGTGAGGGCGCGGTCAAACTTTTCCTTAACCTCCTCCGTCTCGGCGGTGAGTTGCTGTCCTTTGGTCGTACCAATTCTCATGTTCTCCATCTTGTCAAAAAGAAGCGCGGTCTCAATCACGTCAAGTAGGTCGTGGCATCGCTCCAGAAATATATCAAGCCTGGAAAACAAGGCAGCATTCTGAAACTTCCAAGGCCTTGCGACAGACGCCACATACGACTTGTAGTGAAAATACGCCGCCTTAAACTCTCCGCAAATTGTGAGCACCGTCCCCAATCGCTCAATCACATCCTTCTTTTCAAACCCCTCCGCAAAGTCCTGCACACTGATGAAGTCGGCGGCCATCTCAACCAAGTCATTCCCCATTTCTCGAATCAGAAAAACCAAACGGGTGGACGTGTTGTAGAAGCCAGACTGGGTCCAAAGAAGATACAGAAAGTGGAACAGCCGTTTGAACGTCCCACTAGACGCCAGCTCGGTGAACTCCACATTGCCGCCGGACGCGATGGACATTTGTTCAAACTCGGGGACAAGTGGTTTAAGGTAACGGTAGTTGTCCGCCGCCTCAAATGTGGCCTCCTTCAACTCGTTCATTAGCTCTGAAAATGGGGCATAGTAGGTGCTGCTCGCCTTTTTTAAAAGCACCAACATTTTGAGAGCCTTTACAGAGTATAACTGCTCCTCCAAATTGGCCAAATTATCGGCCTTGTTCTTCCAAAACTCGATTTCATCCAATGGACCCGGGTAACGGCCGGTCTGAATCGCGTTTTCTTCAAGTTCTTCCGGTTCGGACGCGATGGCGGCCTTGATTTGGGATGTCCACGAGATAATGGCACTTTCCAGGTGGTACAGCGTGTCCTTGTCGACTGGTGTGTCGTCGACCCTGGCGGGTAAGTCCACGGGGGGCATGGGAAGTAACGTTCGTCCCTGATTCAGCCCCACCGTCACAAGCATCTGTGCCAGCAAGCCGTTAGTGTCGTTCAGCAGTTCGCTCACGGCGACATCCGGGACTTTGCACATATTTTTACGGTCGGCTTTGATAATGGGTGCGTACACGTTTCTTGTCATTTCGTTGAGAAACGACAACGAATCAGGAACCAAGTCACCAAAACAGATCTTGTCCTTCATTACAAGGTCATCGGCGATCTTCTCCCGCTGCATTTTGCTGAAATAAACGCCCTTCTTCTTCAGTTCTTCGGGGGGCTCAATACGCGCGACGTAAGAACCGGTCGAGGACTGGTACACATAGAGATGACGGGCATCGGCGGTATCCAGGAACTCACTTATTTGCGCCCGATTCTCCTCATTGTCGATGAATTTTTTGGAATCCACCGGCTTTAGCTTCAATGCGTTTGTCAGTCTCTGCTCTAGCCACACCACTCTCTTATCAGAGGGTGCCTCTTCTTTATCCTTCTTGCTCATTTAGAACAAAAAAGAAATGGGGTTTTGAAAGAAAAAAAAATGTTTACTATTTACAGATTTATATGTAACTAATAATAATAATAACAGTATTAAAATTCCTTTTATTATTATTATTATTAATTCGTATTATTTTTAGTGAAGAATAAACTTATATATGATATTGAAAAAATTCTAGATGGTAATTGGAAAAAAAAAAAAGAGAGCTTTAATAACTGAAATAGAGATTAGGAGAAAGAAAGGAGGAAAAAATGTGCCACCATAGGAAGTGATTATGTTTCCTTTTTATAGTCGATGGGGAAACAAACAAGCAAAAAAAAAAAAAGGAGGTTTATATTATCATTATTATTATAACTTTTAAATCTTATATATAAATAAAAAAAAAAAAGAGAGAGAAAATGAAAGACAGGGTCTAGAGAAAAACATATTACGCGCCGCGTCTGCCCGCCTTCATGATCTCATCAACAAGGAGAAGTTGTGCTGTAATATCACCAGTGGATTCTATGATGCTCTTTTTCACAATGACATTGTCAAATATGCCGGCGTCGACGGGGTCCAAAACATCGCCGGTGTCCAGTCGGAGGCCTCGCCATTTGTTTTGCTTTCGCGCCGCCGCACTCGCCTCTTGCAGAGTGATTAAACATTGTTGGACGTCTAACCCGGAATTCTCCGCTAGCGTCTTTGGCGCCACGAGCATTGCATCGGCGAAAGCTCGTACGCCAATTTTTTGTTTGCCTGACAGGGTGTCAATAAATTTAATCAAGTGTTCATGCAGCGCCACCTCAAAGGAGCCCGCGCCGGGGACAACAGCGCCACATTCCAGAGCGTTTTTGACAGCGCGAAGGCCGTCGCGAATAGCATCCTTTATTTGGGCGATCGTATGATCGTTAGGTCCCTTGACAAGAAGAGTGCAGCTCTTCCCGAACCTGGAGTTTTCAACGAACGTGTAAACGTCATCGCCAATGGTGTGCTCTTGAATGAGACCGGCCTCGCCAAGTATTTCCGGCGTGAGGTTGTCGCTTGAGTTGACCGCTTCACCACCGCAGGCCAGCACAAGGCGCTCCATGTTGCGGCGCTTCGCACGGCGGAGGGCCAATATGCCTTCCTTAGCCAGCATCTCGAGGGCAATGGGATCGATACCCTTCTGGTTGATCACAACAAAAGCTGCGGCCATTTTCCTTGGTGCACACCTGCTTCTTCAGTTCAATGATTTGGCGGACGCGGTCGTCCGTCATTTTCCTCTCTGCACTTACCATGCGGGCCTTTTCCTCGGGGGTCTTGTAATAAAAGCCGGTGGTTAGTTCACTTCTTTCGTATTCCAGAGAAATGTTGCAGGTGAGGATATAAGCATTTTCTAAGTACTTTGGCATGTCACTGTTTCTTCCGCCGTGATCGAGAACAATACCGTTCACGAACCGGGTGTCAGAGCTCAGTCGGTGTCTCATGTGCATCACCTCTACCATGTGCAAATCAATCTCCTTGCCCTCCTCAGCGACAGCGTAAACGGCATCCACAACAGCATCCGCCAACTGCTCAGTAAGGCCGGCGTTGACCTTAGTAGCCAACACACTACGGGCAACATTCGTCAAAAACTCTCTCTGTTCCTCTTTAGGAATCAGGATTGTGTTTGCCTCCAAAAATTTCAACGCCTCCACGCTGGCAATTTGAAATCCTTCCGTCAATATGCGAGGATGCATACCTTCCTGGATGTAGCGTTCGCACTGTCGCATCATTTCACCAATGACCAGCACAGTCGTTGTGCTTCCATCCCCGGTAATGTCATCTATTGCCGTGGCGGCACGGGCGATGAGGGCAGCCGTGGGGTGTTGGATCTGCATTTCACCTAAAAGGGTATTACCGTCCTTCGTGATCTTGATGAGCCCAGCGCCCGAAACTAGCATCTTCATTGTTCCTCTGGGACCCAAATTAGTCTTGAGAACTTCTTGGAGGCCTCTGGCAGCAATCATGTTAATATCCAACGCATTGGCTTTCCTTGCCTGCTTGCCACCGGGATTGACGTACGCGAGAGACATAGGAAGTAGCTTGTTTATAAATAATTAATTTTCTAAGAAAAAAATATAAAAAAAGAGGTAAATATAATTCTTTACTGCGAATTTTTTAAAATAAAAAAAAAAGAGGGAGAAAAGGAGAAAATTGAAAATTGGTGAAAGCGCCAACTCACGATTAACAGGAGTACAGCAGTAGAAATAGAGTTGTAGAAAAGAAAAAAGGTCAAATTAAATAAATAATAAAATTTCCGACAAGAAAATCAAATACTTGTTGTTTCCATGCTCTTTGGTATTTTCCCTCCTTCACTTTTCAACCATATTTCAGGAAGAAAAAAAAAGTGAAATTAACTAAAGGGGGGACAAACACGCTCGAAATTTACCACGTGGGGTCCTTGCTGTTGGACTTCTTCTTGTCATTCAGCTCGAAGTGCTTGGTGCGCTTCAGGACAGTCTGGATGACGGACTTGCAGCCAGAGCACTGCAGCTTCAGAACGACCTTCTTGGTGGTCTTGGCCTTCTTGTGGAAGATAGGCTTGGTCTGACCACCATAACCGGACTGTTTGCGGTCGTAACGTCTCTTACCGCGGGCAAAAAGGCGGGCCTTGCCGGCCTTGTACTGCACAACCTTGAAGGATTTGTGCGCGTTGCAGCGGGCGTCGGGGCAGTGGAGAGTCTTCTTCTTGGGATAGTTGACCATTGCTTCGAATAATCCAGGAAACAACTTTAATAATTTATATTATTATAGTGGGAGAGAAAAAATAACAATAAAAAATAAAAAGAGAGGGGAGAAAATAAAAAATGAAAATACATCAATATTCGCAGATGGTGCACATAACCAATAGAAAAATAATAATAATGTAAAAAATGTAAAAATATCAATTTTTACTTTAATTATTCTTTTTTAAATAAAATATAATATTGTTCATCACGGATTCAGTTGAAATAATATTTTAATTTTATTATTTAAAAGGAAAAAAAAGTGAATAGAGCGAAAAATAAAAACAGAAAAGCGAAAAAAATGGAACGATAATTTACTTATTATAAATCCCCTCAAGTTCTTTCGATTTATTCATGCAGGCAATCATGGCCTCAATAACGGAACTTCTCATTCCGCCTTTTTCGAGGTACCTCACTGCCTCAATTGTTGTACCACCAGGAGAGCACACCATATCCTTCAGCTCCGCCGGAGATTTTCCTGTCTCTTGCATCATATGAGCGGCACCGATAACAGCCTGTGCACACATTTCTTGGGCCTGCTTTCGGGGAATTCCACCGTGGACTGCCCCGTCGCAGAGAGCTTCAAGAAAAAGAAAAACGTACGCAGGAGAGGAACCACAGGCACCAATAACCCCATGAATGGACGATTCTGGTAAAATTTCAACTTTTCCAACGGCTTTCAAAAGTTCGACCACTTTTTCTTCGTCTTCCTTTGACACGGCTGAGTTGCTTGAAACAGAGTTCATACCAGCGCCGACGAGGGAGGGAACGTTAGGCATCACTCGGACAACTTTTGTGCCAGCAGGGAGATTTTTTTCCATAGAGGCAATTGTAATAGCGGCTGCGACAGAAATAATAATTTTATCTGGGGTGACTTCACTACTTATAGTCTTGCACATATCCAAAATGCCATACGGCTTGACCGCAAGAATGACAATATCACATTTTTTGGTCAATTCGACAGCAGTGGCACTTTTCACTCCGTACTGTGCGCTTAGCCTTTCCATCGTGCTGGCAGTACGATTACAGACATATGTGTTTTCCGGCTGTAAAGCGCCATTTTTTAAAGCACCCGCCATAATGCACTCAGCCATACTCCCGCAACCCAAAAACCCAACAGTGGGCATAGTTTCGCTTTAAACAGTAAATGGTAAATAAAATAACTAAAATAATTATAAATACAAAAAGGTAAATGGGAAGAGAAGAAAGTACGCACGGAGGGTAAAAAAAGGAAAGAAAGAAAAAAAAGAAAAGAAACATCTAAATTTGCAAATATGTAAATACAACTGAGATACAAATAACAAAAAAAAAAAAAAATCACGAAAACTGTGAAGATGACGCATACCAGAGCAGAAATGACGATAGCAGTTAAGTAGTGACCGCGCAAACACCTCGGACAGTTGAAATACAATCATTATTTATTTATTATTATTTATACACTATTACTTATTTGTCTTACCGTTGCAGGAGAAGGGAAAACTCCAACATAGACATACATCTGCGGTAGAAAATCTGTTTTACAAATTTTATTTAAATCAGTCAGAAAAATAAAAACAGGCAAACAACAACAAAAAACAATTA